>OY730182.1:30342134-30525270 GCA_963422495.1 Polyommatus iphigenia
TTCTTCTTCTTCTTCTTCTTCTTCTTCTTCTTCTTCTTCTTCTTCTTCTTCTTCTTCTTCTTCTTCTTCTTCTTCTTCTTCTTCTTCTTCTTCTTCTACCACCACCACCTTTGCGGGGTGTATCCTTAGGGGCACTATAGAAAAAGACTTAGAAAAATTTTCGATTTTTTTTGTGGTATATTAAACCCTATATTTTTTTAGTTTAAATGTGTAGCGACAGTCATTACTGACATTTTTAATATTATATTTTTTATTTTAGAGGCACCGTTTAAAAGTTGTAGTCAAAAATACTCAGATTTTTTTTTCGACAAAAAATCTCGTAATAACCCTGTATTTTTTTTTCGCGCATCGTGTCGAACACACCATAGGGATAAGTTTTACCCATGAGGAAAATTTCCGTAGGTCGCACCGTTTTCGAGAAAAGCCAGGTTGAATTGTCATAATACTTTGACGAATTAAAAAAAAAAAATAGGTGTCTAGATAACACCCAATTATTATTAGCGCATTCGATTGCCACCCTTAAAGCCATCATTTTTTGTCATGTAACATTTTTCCTGCGAGCCTCGGTTTCCGAAATAATCGTACTTCACAGTGCTAGTGTAGCCAAAGGGGCGCAATACTTGGAAAATTTTCGGTGAAAAAAAAAATCACTCCAATTAACACTGTCATTTTTCACTTGGTCACTGTCACTTGGACGAATTTAAAAAAAAATTGATGTTCAGATAACACCCAATTATTATTGGCGCATTCGATTGCCACCCTTAAAGCTATTTTAACCAGTCGGCTGCGACATATCCAACTGGCCAAAGGTTTTACGCTCGATTCTATATTTTATCGACTATAAAAAATCACCAGCGATGGGACTAGGAAAACGTATAAGTACTCGCGTACTGCCGAATCAAGCACACACACAATGATGACATTTCTGATAACTTGAAGTAAAAAATCTCGTCTCGTCTGAAACCTCGTAAAATTGTAAAGACTTTCGAGTCTACTGTTTATATTTATACTTTGGTAATATCTCACATCTCACTACAGAGAACAATTTTTTCCTGCGAGCCTCGGTTTCCGAAATAATCGTTCTTTAGCCAAAAATATATTACTCCTAGGCACATAATTTTTCATGAAAAATTAAAATCTTATAAGGGGCTTTCTTTTTATTTCAATTGTGTAAGGGGGGTAATACATTATCATTTATATTGGATCATTTATAGGATCATATATTATAGGATCCAATCAAAAATGATTATTTGATCAAATAATCATTTTTGATTGGATCCTATAATATAATATGATCCTATAAATGATCCAATATAAATGATAATGTAATACCCCCCTAAAGGACCTTAAAATAAGACTAAAATAGTCAATGAATTTTTTTTCTGCGGTCATTGGTTTAGCAGTAATCGCAATATAAATATTTACGAGTCCTGTAAAAAATAGTAAATGAAACACAAAAAAAATATTTTTATGATTCTTGTGTACAGTATAGCTAACTGAACATATATGTATTTAAAAATTGTGTATACCCAGAGCAAAAAAAAATAAAAAATAATTTTTGTATGAAAATTCCTGGAGACGTCCATTCATCGTGCCCGTGCCGCGCGAACTGTGCCCGCGCGCACGATACCGCACCGCCCAAACTCGGCTGCCGAATTTTACTTCCCCGCGCCCTTCTCCCCCGCGACTTTACTTAAGCGATTCTGTTGAAAACAAAAATAACTTACTCAAATTTCGATTTGCCTTGCTTTGAGATCTTTGTTGTTAGTTGCGTTGTTTTTTCTGTTTGCTTTCTAGTTATCCATATTAATATTATTCTATTATAGTACCTATATACATAATATTATTACCTATAATATTTTGTATTATTTTTCTGTTTTCATATTATTATTTATATTGTTTTATTTATTTATTCTTTTTATTTATTCATAATACATATTATTTTATTTATTCTTTCTATAATGGCTATGGCACTAGACGCCTTTAACCTAATTTTAGATAGAAATTTTAATATTTATAACTTCGCTAATAGCATTTATGATGAGGAATCTGCAGTGCGGGCGGCAAAAACCTGGCGGCTTTTGCTACAGCGGTCAGCGGTGAGATGTCCGTCGTGTATATCATATGATGAACCAGGAGCGTAGCTCCACTTATAAACTGGGCTTTAGATGGCGTTGCAGAAGGGCGGGCTGCAACATAATTCGGTCACCCTTAAGGCGCACCTTTTTTGCAATGTTTCCATACTTAAGACCTTATGCCTCATTTTTCATTTTTCCCGCCACGATAAAGTGGTACAGGCGGCCAGAGATGTCGGTGTAACCAAAAAGACGGCGATACAAATATATCACTTTCTGCGCGAAGTTTGCGATGTCGCCGAGGCGCACGACAGGACGATGATCGGAGGAGACGACGACATCGTAGAGGTGGACGAGACCCACCTCTACAGCAATAAATACCACCGCGGGCGACTTTTACAGCGGCAGATGTGAGCATTCGGCTGTATGAGCCGTAAGACTAAAAAAATTCATATCGAAACCATCCCAAATAAAACGAGGGAGACATTAGACCCCATCATCGCTAGCAACGTCCAGGCCAATAGCTATATAATGTCCGATTTACACAGGGCATATACGGGTGTCGATCATCGCCTGGGAATGAGCGGTCACTTTACAGTGAACCATAGCCGCGAATTTGTCGCCGGGACAGTAGCCCTTCCCGTGCATCCCAGTCTGGGCAGAGTCGTAAGGAGGAGCAATCTAGTACGGTGCAAAATCCATACCAACACCCTGGAGAGACAGTGGTTGGAGCTCAAGCGGCACTGTCGCACTTGCAGGAGCGAGCAACGCCTAAAGTGGTATATGGGCGAGTACATGTACCGTCAAAACATACTAAAAAGCTTGCCATCAGATGCTGCCCGATTTCGCCGTCTTTTAAGGGACATAAGCCGGGTGTATCCCGGATCGGGAAAGAAAAAATTCCGCCGTACAGACTGCCGCTGTAGCCCAAACTGCCCCCGCCGCTAGATATTATATATTTTATAATAATTATGTAGGTCTAATATTATATTTTATTTATTCATAATAAATTATCTGTTTTGACAATATTTATTTATAATTATTTATATTTATTATCTTTTAGTTGTTTTTAGTTGCGCCTTAATTATGTCAAGGCGATTGTAGTGTATTGATAAATAAAGTTGGACGCCCCACGATATGGTAGGTAGGGTTGGTGGGGGGCACTCGCCCGACGTCAGACGGATAGTCGACTTCCTTACCAGCCATGGCACGGAGAGGACGTCTTGTGTTATACAGTATTCTGTGTTTAATATTTTACTCGCCCTAAAAGTGTCTACATTGCACAGCAATTTCTAAGACGCGCGTAGAAGGTTCTGAAAACTGCGAGTATAAAAAGTTTTTTTTTACTTTTGATTAGTCTGTGATTTGAGAAAACTAAACTTGTGTCTGTGTGTCGATTTGATATATTATGTACTTGTACATTTATAATATTTTTAATACTATACGCACGTTGCGTTTTTCCACTGCATCGTTTTCTGCCGCCACGAAAAATTTGGAATCCGTTTCGCTTGCCACACACACGAGCCTGTATTATAATATTCTTTATGCGATTTTTGTTTTTCTGTGACACCCGTATATATGCCCCGTGAGGTTGAGTTTTTAAAGAGCCCGTAGGCCGTAGCCCGTAACGCACTTTACCCAATACTTGCAAGGTGTAACTGTGCTATTGCAAGAGATATTTCTCTTAAAAGATTTCAGTCCCTCGCCGACATACCGTAATTGTCTCATCATACCCGGTATTTAGCACAAAGTACGTGTACTCGCCCATTCATAACTTATTTCGCTTCTAAGAGTGCTACAATTTCATTTTTTCAACTCGCCCCGTTAAACGATGTAAATCATAATAATAATATTATTATTATTTACATCGCTATATAGTATCTATTCTATCTAATATAGTCTCTATTGTTTTATTTGGGATGGTTTCGATGTGAATTTTCCTGTCTTACGTGTCTCATACAGCCGAATGCCCACACTGGTCCCTGCAAAAGACGCCGCCCCCAAACATAGTACCTCCGTCCTCCTCATAAGCTGATACACTCATCCGCCTGACTATAGTAATCGCATCCTAAAAGCTGTTGGTATACAAGACACAGCTGATGTTGGTGTCACGACAGTATCACACGATTTACGCCTTTACCACTTTAGGCGTTGCTCGTTCCTGCAGATGCGACAGTACCGCTTGAGCTCTAACCACTTTTGCTTCAAAGTAATCTTAGGTGTGCGATTAGATGCGCGTATTTTCTAGAAACGTTCAACGTTTTACGTGAGTCAGGTTAGGTGCTTTCTAGAAACGAACTCTCTTGAACATTCTGAGATTCGCTTTGGCCCCGGCCAAAAAATGATGGCTTTAATCTAATGCGCCAATAATAATTGGGTGTTATCTGGACATCGATTTTTTTTGAAAAATTCGTCCAAGTATTATGACATTTCAACCTGGCTTTTCTCGAAAACGGTGAGACCTACGTGAAATCGCCTCATGGGTAAAATTGGTCCCATGCGCCTTGACACGATGCGCCAATAAAATGATGGTGTTAATTGGAGTGATTTTTTTTTCACCGAAAATTTTCTAAGTATTGCGCCCCTTTGGCTACACTAGCACTGTGAAGTACGATTATTTCGGAAACCGAGGCTCGCAGGAAAAAATGTTACATGACAAAAAATTATGGCTTTAAGGGTGGCAATCGAATGCGCCAATAATAATTGGGTGTTATCTAGACACCGATTTTTTTTTTTAAATTCGTCAAAGTATTATGACATTTCAACCTGGCTTTACTCGAAAACGGTGCGACCTACGTGAAATCGCCTCATGGGTAAAATTGGTCCCTGTGGTGAGCTCGACACGATGCGCCAATAAAATGATGGTGTTAATTGGAGTGATTTTTTTTTCACCGAAAATTTTCCAAGTATTGCGCCCCTTTGGCTACACTAGCACTGTGAAGTACGATTATTTCGGAAACCGAGGCTCGCAGGAAAAAATGTTACATGACAAAAAATGATGGCTTTAAGGGTGGCAATCGAATGCGCCAATAATAATTGGGTGTAATCTAGACACCGATTTTTTTTTAATTCGTCAAAGTATTATGACATTTCAACCTGGCTTTACTCGAAAACGGTGCGACCTACGTGAAATCGCCTCATGAGTAAAATTGGTCCCTGTGGTGAGCTCGACACGATGCGCCAATAAAATGATGGTGTTAATTGGAGTGATTTTTTTTTCACCGAAAATTTTCTAAGTATTGCGCCCCTTTGGCTACACTAGCACTGTGAAGTACGATTATTTCGGAAACCGAGGCTCGCAGGAAAAAATATTACATGACAAAAAATGATGGCTTTAAGGGTGGCAATCGAATGCGCCAATAATAATTGGGTGTAATCTAGACACCGATTTTTTTTTTTAATTCGTCAAAGTATTATGACATTTCAACCTGGCTTTTCTCGAAAACGGTGCGACCTACGTGAAATCGTCTAATGGGTAAAATTGGTCCCTGTTGTGAGCTCGACACGATGCGCTAATAAAATGATGGTGTTAATTGGAGTGATTTTTTTTTTCACCGAAAATTTTCCAAGTATTGCGCCCCTTTGGCTACACTAGCACTGTGAAGTACGATTATTTCGGAAACCGAGGCTCGCAGGAAAAATGTTACATGACAAAAAATGATGGCTTTAAGGGTGGCAATCGAATGCGCTAATAATAATTGGGTGTTATCTAGACACCTATTTTTTTTTTTTAATTCGTCAAAGTATTATGACAATTCAACCTGGCTTTTCTCGAAAACGGTGCGACCTACGGAAATTTTCCTCATGGGTAAAACTTATCCCTATGGTGTGTTCGACACGATGCGCGAAAAAAAATACAGGGTTATTACGAGATTTTTTGTCGAAAAAAAATCTGAGTATTTTTGACTACAACTTTTAAACGGTGCCTCTAAAATAAAAAAATATAATATTAAAAATGTCAGTAATGACTGTCGCTACACATCTAAACTAAAAAAATATAGGGTTTAATATACCACAAAAAAAATCGAAAATTTTTGTAAGTCTTTTTTCTATAGTGCCCCTAAGGATACACCCTGACCAACAGCTGGGATTTACAAATTTTGTTTGATTTAACTAATTATTGTAACGTAGAAGTAGTGGTTTGTGTTTTTCTTATAAGATGTGTATGTGCACTATATTCAAATAATGTTGGGATGTAGTGTTATGGGCTGTAAAAGCAATACTTTAAGGAAAATTGAGGGAATATCTTTTCACACGTAAGTTATCAAAAATTTCGTTTTATTTTATTAGCATCACAGTTTTTATAAATTATCTTTCTTTAATTATTAATATTGTTCACAATAAACATATATTTTACTAAAATTAGCATCTAATATATTGTATTTTATGTATTTTGTTTTTATAGCCTCAAATGCCAGTGTTGCCAGATGTTGCTTACATTAATTACCCTGCTAATGGGGAAATTTAAGTAAATATGTTTTTTTCAACATTTTTTTGTTTTTTAACCGACTTCAAAAAAGGAGGTTATCAATTCGAAGCGTAGGTATGTATGTAATGTTTCTAGAACTGCCCAGTTTTTGTATAATATATTAGTCTAGATCAGTGTCTGAACAAATGAAACAAATTTCAAAAGTGTATGTATTTATGTATGTATGTATGTTTTTATGTTTGTGTTTGCATATCTCCGGAACTATAAGTCTGATTTGAGTAATTCTTTTTTTGTTGTACAGTTTGGTATAATTGTTCAACTTAAGGAATTGCAGTATTCCTTGTTTCATCAAAATCGGTCTAGTAGTTTTGAGATAACGTAATTTTAATTCTCAATTAAGTACAATTATTTTGAAGTCGGTTTTATATTTTTAACCCTACGATCGCGGATTCTTGGAAATGCTATTGTATTCTATAATTTATGTCGCGATCACCGGTGCTCTTATGGGGCTTGATGGATTAAAGTACTATTTCAATACAATTATTATGTATCCAATTTTTTTTTCAGATTTCCTAATGACCCTGAAATCCGTAAATTATGGAGAACTGCAACAAATAGACTGAATTATTGGGACCCACCACGTGGTTCAAGAATATACAGTAGACATTTTAATAAAGAAGATGTATTACTTAAATGTTGGAAAGAAAACATTTCTTTTTCTGTGCCTGTCAAGGTAATTTATTTATAATTAATTAGGTATAGGAGAAGGGGTAATGTGGCCCCCCCACTTTGTTTATCAAGCATTATTTAAAAAATATAGGAGTCAGAGACCTAAAAAATACATTATGGGACTTCTTATTCATTTGTTTAAACATTTCTTATTAGGGAATAAATAAAACTCGTGCACGATAATCGAAAGTTTTAATTATTCTTAATCACATTTGGTATTTTGAGATCAAGTGATGGTAATGTGCCCCCCCGGGGATGTCACATTAGATGTATTGCACAAATGAAACTTAACGGCAAAAATAACAAATGTAATAGTCACCTTTGGAGCCTCCACAGGCTACATAGCCCATTAGTCAAAAGCAAAATATTTCTGTTTCTTAACAACAGCTACCGAAATAAAATCACACACATTTAAAAGTTGCGCCGGTCGCAAGTTTAAACTCGATCGAATGACAATCGAACTTGATAGCCTCTGTTGGATTTGTACGGTGCTATATTAGTAGTATGCCACAAGCATCCCGTTCCACCAAAATTATACTGGATAGCGTTATTAAAACATTAAAATATTGAAGGGGGCCAATATATATGCAGGGGCCACATTACCACCTTTTCCCAATACTTCTTGTCTGTGTAGTGTGTACAGAAATTAAATTAATATTTTTTATTACAGCTCCTAGATTCTAAGAGCGAAGCATCAGGTACCTAACCCATCGTGTGAGACCTCCCGCTTTGTATGGGGAGGGAAAATGGGAATATTTCCTGCTCCTCCTATCTTCTTTTGATTAATTTCGATGCGGGTCCCAAGACAGCTTTAGCATGTCTCTCGGGCTCCTTGAGATCATATCAAAGGGTTTTTGTGGTTGGATACCGCTGTCGATTCTGGTGACACAGGAGACACAGTGGTGGGAAAGTGTGGTGGGCCAAAGCCCGATAAAAAATACTTCTTTAAAATTTAAATAATTACTGCCGTACTCAGAAATATTTAATGATTATTAAACTTCAAATAAATGAAGAGTTTGACAGATATTGTATGGGGCTTAGAGCATATCAATTAATATACTATGTGAAATAAATATGTTGATGATTGAATTGTGTTTTTTTAATACACTAATGGCTAATGCCAGATTTTACCCGCGGGTTCGCCCGCGTATAATTTTAATAGATTGCTGGTCTTTAATGCAATAAATCATGATTAATACAATATACTAGCTGTCCCGGTGAACTTCGTGTGACTCAAAAACCTTCCCTAGACTTCAAGGATTATTTGAAGGCTAAAATTAGCAGAATCGGTTCAGCCGTTATCGAGTTAGCGTTACTAACACAATTGGAAATTAATTTTTATATATATAGATTATATCTAAATAAATAGTTTGAACTTTGAAGTAATGTAGTTTACGAGTTACGACCGAAAAAATGTCACAATAATATTATAATATTTTTGGTGTCGAATAATAATATAAAAATTTCAGTAAGTACATAATATAAATGTAAAAGACTATTTACATTATTATATTTACTGAAAGTTTTTAACTTGGCATTAATATAATATTAGATCCGTGGGTAATTTTTTCATATCTCTTATTACTGGTAGCACTTACTACTTTTCTTGTTGTCCCTTTGAGTGGCACGCTGGGAATGATTCTACTGGGTTTCTTTTTCTAAGGTTTTAACGTATACGGTATACGTATAGGTATTCGTTGTCAGTTGTCACCACCCCCGTGTATTATTTTCCTAGCTATGTCACCACCCATTAATCTGTGTTGTCCTTTGGGCTTTGGTTGTCACGCTCACGAACCACGGTCCAGCCCAGCCCCACGGAACTCGGAATTCGGAAGTCTACGGTTATTGGGTTAGAGTGCGTTTCATCAAATAGTTCCTTTGCCGTCATGTTGGCACTAATGCAAATTAATGTTGCCACATTACCCTTACTGTGCTACCTTAAATTAGGGGAGATAATATGCTATCACAAAATGCACTTAAAGAAAATTGTACATAATTCTAACAGCTTTCGCCCGCGGCTCTGCCTGCGTTAACGTCTATACTCTATCTCTCGGGGACCGTTCTTTTTCCCGGAATAAAAGGTAGCCTATGTCCTTCTCCATACCCCGGACAACGTGTACCTATGAAAGTTTCATTATGATCCGCTTAGTACTTTATGTGTGAAGGCGTAACAACCAAATTCACTTTCGCATTTACTAGCTAAAAGCCGAGCTTTGTGAGGGCTCGCGTCATCACACCTTCACTGACTGATGATAACACATTAACATGTAAATATTATGTTAAAGCACAAATCAATAGGCGTCATAGTTTGTCCGTAAAGTGTACCACAAAATGTACAGGTTGTGAGATGTACTACTGTGATAATATTATTGTACTAGCTTTTACCCGCGCCTTCGTTCGCGTGTATGTAGTTTTCGTTACTAGAAGTGCGTTTCATCAAATAGTTCCTTTGCCATCATGTTGGCATTCTCTGTTAATAACGTAAACACGGTAGACACGCTCTGCAAGTATTCATAAGTTTTACTGTGTTTAAGGGTGATTAAACTGACGCTGGTAGCCCTATTTCACTAAGCCGTAATGGCGGCAACCCGAGTTTAATGAAATTATTGGGGCCTAGTTACGTTTTTCACGTTCACAAAACTCTTTCACTCTTAGCACCATCATTGTTTCACCACTCTTTAATGTTTTCGGCATGATTTTCTCACGAAATCACAGTAAAACTTATGAAAACTCGCAGAGCATGTATATGTTAATATTATCTTGTTTACATTATTGACAGACAGGAATGCCAACATGACGGCAAAGGAACTATTCGATGAAACGCACTATACGGCAAGACATCACGTCGACGACGTTTAGACGTCTTTGAGTAAAGTCACAAATAGATTAAAAAAAAAATTGTCATATTATGACATTTGACATTCCGAGTCTTTTCCTTCTTTACAATAATTTAGGTTTTCCTTTTCACTTTTCTATTTCATAAAAATATTACCGAATTGGTGTTTGTGTATGGTTTAAATGGACTGGATTATCCATAAAAAATAATAGAACACCCGCAAAATATAATATTAAGTAATGAAAAGATCCAAAAACTAAATTCAATTTGGTGCAATAAAATTAACCTTTTCAGAATAATAATATAACACTCGTATTGGATGCGGTAATAAGGTAATTGATAAAACAATATTGATTATGTGATAATTAATGCAGTAACAATCGAAAATAGTTTTTTTGATTAATTTGTCGGCATGGGACATGGTGAATTTTGTTCAGATATCTTTTTATAACATTGAACTTTCATGCTGCATAAATATTTTGCTTTGTTTACAACGGCCGCGGCCTGATGGTCACAAAGGCATGGTTTACGTGACTCCGATCATATTTCACGTGCACTCGAAATCATTGACTATGTTGTCTTGTTACCTCTAACTAAATTAGTTAAGTTGACCTACATTTGTAATGATGTAATAAGTAGGCACCATAATTTTATCTGTTGTTGATATTAGGTATATACAAGTTTATAATGTCTGTTTTATTTTTAGGAATTTCATAAAGTATGGCCACAATTTGAAAAACTAATATTATAATCCTACACATTTTACAAATACCAAAATTACAATGGCAAGATATTTTGAGAATTCAACAACCTTCAACTTTAGCTGGGATCAAGTAGCTCGTGGATACTGGAAAAGATACCCAAATCCGCAAAGGTATGCAAATAATTAACCTATCAATCCCCGTAAGGCCCAAGTGGGCCGTGATAACAAAAGATTCCCAATCGGCGATGGAAAGATTAAATCAAATACTACATTCTATCAACAAAGTCAGCCAAAAGTCTATGGGTGCTTTTAACTGAAGCTGCGGCATGATCAATATTGTGTAGGATGTAACAGAATTGCTGTGCTTAGCAAGGTCAGGCAAACAAACTTATTTTATTGGTTCTCAAAATAATTCATCATACATTCAACAAAACACAACTCAATAGGCATAATAGGCTACTTGACCTATGTTCAATTTCATTGAACAAATGCATATTTCTAGTAGAACTTGGCCTAGGAAACCATATTTCACCCTTATCATCAAATAAAAGCTTATGATTGATAAATAAAGTCGATTTGAAAATATGATTTTCTGAAAATAGGATTTGTACTGACAAAAACGCTTTTGCGGTACTTCCAATTTGGATGTGACGTCATCCTCATAGTAATTTAACATCTTTTATTTATCGCGCTCGTTATATGTAAGTTTATCTGTACATAAATAATAAGAATAAGCCTAGAAAGATTTGTAAAATATATTTTATTGAATAATTCGCTTAAAACATCAGTTTTATATATTATCTCCATTTATTGTAGACGGGAAATGAAATGGCCAAAACTTTTCTCCAAAAGTTTTCAACATTACAAATGATTTCTAATTTCTTATTTAATTCTTTTATAATTTTTGGGCACTTTTAGACTTTTTTTTATGTGCTAAATGTACGCATTTAGCACATTAAAAAATGTTCAATAAAGAGAGTTTAAAATACAAAGCGTATGACATCACACTATGGCGGACAGTGTTTTCGGCGCCATTTAAGAGGCGTATTTTTCAATAAACATTTTTATGGGTTTCTACTGTGTAAAAGATTAAAATATTAGTTTTTTTTGTGAAAATGAATGATTAAGAAGCGATTAGCATAAAGAAAAAAAATAGGTCAAGTAGCCTATTGTATGCCAGATAGAAATAGATTGACTGTATTGTATGTATTGGGTGCACATAATATATTTTATGTTCACATGTAATTGAGTGTTTCTACTACATTTGCAGTCCCTGTAGAGTGTAGAGTCTTTGTATTGAAATATCTTGAGGAGTGATATTGTGCAGGAAAAGTTTTGAAACTGGTTGACCATCTACTTTGTTAAAATTATTTTGCATAAAGTAGCAGTAAATAAAATAAAGTACCTATTTTTATAATAGTTAACAACTATAAGGTAAAATATTGTTTATTCAAGAAATTAAAAATTCTTGGATTAAAAATATTAAAGTCTATTGTTTCAGTACTCATGTCCTGTCTGAAGACACCTGTAGCCGACATGTCAAGGATGGCTGCCTTTACACAAAAAGACTATTGACCAAAACCAACAGAGTGCCTAAATGGGGCGAGAGGTGAGTTTTATTTCAAGTTGTGCTTTCATTAGGCTGAATCTTGCCTGCAACTTTCTTGCACCATGATTTGTATATCATGTGTTGAAAAGTAACTCCCATACTATTACCATTTTAAATTTGGTTCCTTTCGAACTGTCAAGTAACGTCAGTCTGATACCGCACAAGGCCACCTAAATATTGCAAATGTATTGAAAATGTGTACAATAGGTACATATTTTTAACAAGTTTTGTTGAACATGTTTTTTGACAGAGTTACTTTTCCTTAGTTTTTATTATTCACTAGCTGTTGCCTGCGACTTTGTCCGCGTAAGCATATTAGATCACGTCCCAAGTATTATTGTACAAAAATATTATTCGCTCCTATTAGTCTTAGCGTGATAAAATATAGCCTATAGCCTTCCTCGATAAATGGGCTATCTAACACTGAAAAGATTTCCAAATCGGACCAGTAGTTCCTGAGATTAGCGTGTTCAAATAAGCCCTTTCACATAATTTCCCCTGTTTTTTTCCACATTTTCCTCTATTTCTTTGCTCTTATAAGTCTTAGCGTGATAAAATATAGCCTATAGCCTTTCTTAATAAATGGGCTATCTAACACTGAAATAATTTTTCAAATCGGACCAGTAGTTCCTGAGATTAGCGCGTTCAAATAAGCCCTTTCACATAGTTTCCCCCGTTTTTTCCACATTTTCCTCTATTTCTTCGCTTTTATAAGTCTTAGCGTGACAAAATATAGCCTGTAGCCTTCCTCGATAAATGGGCTATCTAACATGAAAGAATAATGGGCTATCTAACATTGAAAGAATTTTTCAAATCGGACCAGTAGTTCCTGAGATTTGCGCGTTCAAACAAACAAACTAACAAACTCTACCGCTTTATAATATTAGTAGGTTATCTGTTAATTTTAATCCAATAAAAACTAATCCTTTTTCCATACCAAATTTCATCAGAAACAATTAAGCAGTTTAAGAGCTAAGATAACAGACAGACACACTTTTTCATATTTTATAATATTTTGTAAGTACTTCAAGTAAAGACTTATTGAAATTCTATGCAGATCAATCTGCCCTTCAGGTAAGGTCATTTTAATCCATTTGAACGAGAATAATGCTCTTACTTAACACAAACAATACATAAATCACTGATTTTTATTATTATTACTGATATAAATTATAATACAAGATATTAAAATAATCTTTATTTGTAGTAATTTATCTTTTTATTGTAATTAAGTTATTTCTAGAGAGTTTTGTTGATTGGAGAATTTTGCGACCTAGTTTCTCACTCCTAAAATCTTTTACTAATCAGCTACAAAGTTCGATTTTAAATCTTGCTGCCAAATACAGTTATCAAGCTCTTATCTCCTCTATCTATCTCCTCTATCTATGGAGATAAAACACCCAATAGGTATAGTTACGAAAACAATGCAGGTTGCTGGCTTGTTTATATAATAAAGTTACCTTGAGGTTTCATCAAGGTCTTTACGTAAAGTTCATCAAATGAATGGCCAACTTTAGTACTCATAGACAGTCTATTAACATTAGAATGTTAATAAAAACATATTTCTCTACATATTTACAACTTTTAGTTTAAATACACACAATACTAATGTAACAATATGTCATGTAAAGAAATATTTTTCTTTCTAGATTTTTCAGTGCAAAGTCAGTAAAAATTATAGAAGAGAGCATTGTGGATCCTGAAAAGAAGATTCTTATCACTTACACAAGAAATTTGGGTTACACCAAAGTTATGGTAAGATACAATACAGTATAGGCTACTCTCAACATTAGGATCGCTCGGCAAAAATCGTACATTTTTTAAGTCCCTTTGGTGAGGTTAGGACTGCAGACTGAGTAAGCACATTTTGTGGGACACCATTGATACGTAATTAGTAGTTATACTATCGAGGAAATTGATTCCTAGACAGTTGACAGACCAACGTCATATTTTGGTCGGATCATGTCAATTAAATGCCTTCGATC
This sequence comes from Polyommatus iphigenia, assembly GCA_963422495.1. Lineage (NCBI taxonomy): Eukaryota > Metazoa > Arthropoda > Insecta > Lepidoptera > Lycaenidae > Polyommatus > Polyommatus iphigenia. Next base: position 30,356,501 of record OY730182.1, read on the forward strand.
GCGGATTCTTGGAAATCTATTGTTTACGCGGTCGATTTCGACCGCTTGGGAGTGGATAGGTTAATTGTGATCTGTCGGCTGATTTTGACGTAACGCGACCAAACTACGTAGGTCCCCCATCTGCCTAGGAATTAACTCCTCTGATAGTACACAGGTGCCGAGTTTTTGCCGTGCAATCTTAAAGTTATGTGTGACATAAATATAATATTTGATTGATGCCTCCTGTATCAAAATAATATGTAATAATATAATTATAATATCTATGGACGCTTCACACCACGTCAGTCTGGCCCCGTGCTAAGTACCTGCAAATAAACGAAAATTTATTATTTGTTTGGACATGTTTATATTTAACTAGCTGTTGCCCGCGACTTCGTCCGCGTGGACTTCAGCTTATAGTGCGCGGTACTTCCCGTTCCATGTAGGCTACATTACTGCACAATTTCCACAACAAAGTTGTTTCGGCCGGTTCCGCGGTACGATTACTTCAGTTCACAAAAATCTTCTTAAAAAAACGTGAAAAGATCTTTCATCCTTACCACCTCTTATAGAAACACGTTTGAGTAAGCGCTTGTGCGATGTAGGTGACGCAGAGCGACATCTATTGTGAATTTTTTAAAGTAACTTAATTTGAACAAAGGTGAATGCCCAAAAAAACCCCATAGTCGATTAAAATAATTTATATACAGCAAAGTAGACCATTAATAGTAGATTGTAAATATGTAACTCATTTTATTCAAAACCATAACCGAAACGGATACTTTGAAAAATAAATACATAAATACATTGTACAGAATAAACCATTTGGAATTTCTATACCAAACTGACATTCTATACTTTCAGATATAAAAGTAATAAATATTTTAATATTAAATACATGAATATAAGAATCAGTAGACAAATATAAATGTGTTTTTACTACGTACACAAAAATCGTCACTATATCGTTTGTAGCATCATGTCGTCCTAAATATCATAGATTCCTGTAAGAAAAGTCAATTGGTTACGATCGTTTTTAAAGTACTTGGTGATTGTTTAATCCAAAAAGGACATTGTATTTGGGATACCGTAGATGTAGTCTACTATGCCCCATATAAATGGTTTGAATCGATTACGGGTTTTTGTTCCATACATTTTTGGGCATTCACCTTTACGCATAAACACCCCTTTACAACCTCTTTTTCCAGTTAAAAAGTATTAAAATAGCCTATGTCCTTTCTCAGGCTTTAGACTATCTGTGTACAAAATTTCATTACAATCGGTTCAGTAGTTTTGGCGTGAAAGCGAGACAGACAGACAGAGATACTTTCGAATTTATAATATTAGTATAGATAAAGAAGTATAATAATTATGTCCTAAAATTGTAATTTCTTTACGTTTTTCCAGAGTGTGGTGGAGAGGGTTGAATACAGACCTTCAGGTGCAGGCCAGACAGTAGCCAAGCGTTCAGCCTGGATTGACTCACAGGTGTTCGGGTTCTCCAGGGCTATCAGGGCTTTTGGGGTTGACAGATTCAGAAAAAATTGTTCACAAATGGTAAGTTGTTCATATTTTAAAATTATTATTATCTATAAAACTTATTATTAGAAGTCAAAAATCGAAACCCGAAAACATAAATTATGTAGCCTAATGAATTGTTCCAAGTTTAATGAGTAAAGACACCTAATTCATTAAAATTTGACTAGTTGAGCAGGTGTTATGGTAAAACAAACTTACATTCATTTATAGCAATGGTTCCCAAACTTATTTTGTATACTGCCCACTTTGAGAACAAATTATGTTTTAGCGCCCGCATTGTTTCAATTGAAAATGCACCCTGATGAAATAAATCACTTCTTCACTTATGACCAAAATCGTTATCTTATTCTTCGTTTAGGCTTTGCTGGGGTCAAGTTGAAGGGTCAAGTTCAATGATAATGGTCTAATGAACTAGGAAAAGAAATCTTTATTGAAAAAACTATAATAACGACATTAGGGGCTTTTTCACCACTTCCTGATAAAGTGCCAGATAGGCTATCCACAATTTTTTTGGCAGATTCTCCATACTCTATCTGTCTAGTTCAGTGGTGGATAGCCTATCTGGCTCTTATCAGGAAGTGGTGAAACAGGCCCCAATTGTTATACTAGCAATAATAGCAAATCTTAATTATATTTTCAGGTCAACGGGTTCAACTTTGTTCTACACAACATGTTCCCGAGGCAGGTGCCGCAGACTGTTGCACCCATGACGCACACATTGAAAGAGATGCGTGAGGCGGCGGCCGCGGCCACCGACCGGGCCAAAGCGAACGTCCTATCGTCCGTCAACAGGACATAACAGGACAACGAGTGAGTGCGCTCGGTGCATCAGACGTTAATGTGTATTAATCTAAGTACATGTTAAAGTACAGTGAATTAATCAAAGTTATATTGCTGTTATTGTAAGAACGAGAGGATAGTGTCCATCTTGATTTCTGGGTGTACAGCAAAAATACATAATACTTAATTAAAACTTTATTTAAAGAAGAAAATATAAATAAAATTCAATGGATTGGGTTTTTGTAGTTGAGTAAATTAATGTTGAATAGGGGTTGCAATTTGCAAAGAAAGCATAATATTATGATGTAAGGAGTAGTCTAACTAAACTCTAAGATAACCACCTGTATTTGTCTTCCGAGTGTAAATATAAAGAAGTTGGAGAATCACAACCTAGGAACTATATTATTATACAAAAAGACAAGACATTACAAAACACAAAAAGCGAAGTTATGAAATAAATAAATAAATATAGTCATGAAATATTTTAAGATCAATAATACAAGATTTGTGGAAATGAATAACCAAAGAATTCCATTTAAACTGGGGTAGAAGGGCCATACGCACCAAATGTTCCGCCGTTCCAATAGAGCTAATTCACACCGTTGCAGTCAGTGTTCACTGGCGCGCTGTACGCGACGGTCGTTTAAATAGAATTCTCAGTTTAAATAGAATTCTTTGTGTATAACTGAACCTCACAGGGCATGCAAACTGTATTATCTTATTTTATATTATCATTACTGTTTTCTGGTTGATGTTGGAGGCTGGCAATATCACATTTTTATCTATGTTGATGAGTGATGCCATGTTCAAGACTTGATATTTTAACTTTTCATCAGTCACTGCCTTTGTCTCATTTATTTTTAATACTGCAAGTACCTTTTAAGCGATGATATTACTTCTGGATATATATTTATGTGTATGTCGCACACAATGTCGAGATCAGTAAAAATGTAATGTGTTCGAATTTTCTGTCTCTTTAAGGCGTGGAGTGGCGAGGAGTAAGCATTTTGGTTTATTGTAATCAAAACAGACTGATTGAGATAAAAGGAAAAACTGTGACTTATTCTAAATCATAGCGGCGGGCCCCCAGACGACCAATTTTACTGAGCAATATCACACACAATATTTATTGAACAACTTGACAATAAGATTGAAAGGCGTGCGCGTTCAATATTAAAACCTAGACGGTCAATAATATTGCACAATACGTGATATTGCACAATAAAATTGATAATGATCAATTTGATTTTCATGAACTACAGAAGAGTTTATAGGTCGCACATATCTCTGCACTCAATGGAGTGCAGAGATATGTGCGACCTATAAACTCTTCTGTAGTTCATGAAAATCATGTTTTAAGTAAATAATAAATACTCTTTTAATTCATGAAGCCCCAAGCGGCCACATCCGGCCGCGATAACAATGAAAAAGCTATTGTGTCTCGTTTTGCCACGACTGATGGGTTAAGACTTGTTGTGTACAATATTGTATTTAAAATATAAATTACAAAAATATACTACAAATTCAACTTACCCAATACCCATATTCTGGCTATTAAATTTTCTGTAAAGTAAACTGCACTGTTGCATAGTATGATATGCTTGAATCGTTGATACTTTTTTAATTGTAATTAAAAGTACATAATATTATGTTATTCTGATTTCTGAAATAAGTTTTGTTTTTCCACATTCCATCAGTGAGTATAAGTGAGTAACAATTGTAAGCATTTTTATGCTCGACTGATGTTTTGAATGTATCCCTATTGTTTAATGCCTGAATCTTCTGGAAAGGTTACAAATTACAAATTATTTTGTTAAAAAAGATAATCTTTATCGAAAAATTATATAATTTAAGATCTAGAACGGTATAGTAGTGTAAATTTAAAGTAAGTAGATTTAATCAAAATCAAATATTATGTTAATTTAGTTTGAGTACATACATAATAATTGCTTATGCTAAAATGTTGTAAAAATTCTTGCATTTTTTTCGGATGGCCTTGAATATTGAGAAGTAGAAGTTTGTTCAAATTATTGTTTTAAATAAAATAAATGTTTAAAATAAATATATGACAAATATTACGTTGTTCTTTTTTAGGGTTCCGTACCCAAAGGGTAAAAACGGGACCCTATTACTGAGACTTCTATGTCTGTCCGTCTGTCTCCAGGCTGTAACTCAAGAACGGTAATAGCTAGAGAGTTGAAATTTTCACAGATTATGTATTTCTGTCGCCGCTTTAACAACAAATACTAAAAACAAAATAAATTAAATATTTAAGGGGGGCTCCCATACAACAAACGTGATTTTTCAAACATTTTTGCTCGGTATCAATGATGACAACAGCTAGGTACTTGAAATTTTCACAAAGGCCTTAATTATGTGTTCTTTAATAATTAGTTATAATATTTAAATAAAATAAAAATTTAAGGGGGGCTCCCATACAAAAAACACAATTTTTGGCCTATTTTTGCTCTATACGGAACCCTTCGTGCGCGAGTCCGACTCGCACTTGGCCGATTATTTTTAGTACTAGTTACTAACACAAGTTACCTAGAACGAATAGATATAATAACTATGCAAACATGATGATTTTTATTATAATATAATACTAAAAATAAGTCATTATAATGGAATCACAATTTAAATTATTGGGGTAAATTATGTTAATTAATAATTTAATAGCTAAGAAATTAAAGGTTAAATTAAAGAAAGGTGTTTGTCGTAAAAGCTACAAGTATATTTTAACACTACATTCAAATATTCAGATAACAGTCAACAAAAATAAACACAATATGTTAACTATGATGTTTTAATAACACAATCTATTATGTAAACAGTTTTTAAACTAAGTATAACATAGATTTGTTTGTAGCTAAGTTTTAAAATTTTCGACTATTTAATTTTTATTGCAGCTCTCAGTCTAGCACTCCTACTTCTGGGGTTACTTTCTACTTCATCATCAGTTGGAACATCTACGTGTTTATTTATCGCTTTCCAAGGGGTGTCTAGGAAGTCATTTATTGTTTCTTTATCTTGCACGAGCATTGGACTTAGATATCTGAGAGGCACAGGATTGGCCGTATCATTGATAATATTACCGGCTATATGTCTTTTAACTATCGTGTCCTCCAGGGAGTGAAAGCAGATGGTCACGAGTCGACCATTTAATTTTAAATAATATTTCGCTAAGATCATTCCGTAGTTCAATTCGTTCAGCTCATTGTTAACGAATATTCTTAAAGCTTGAAATACTTTGGTAGCATTGGACTGGGGCCTCTGCAACTTGTCTAATCTTATTTCATCTGGACAGCAGGAGTCTACGATATCTACCAGCTCTTGGGTTGTATCAATATTTTTAATCATGTATCTCGCTTGAATAATTGTTTGAGCAATTTTTGCTGCTTTCTTCTCCTCTCCGTATATTTTAAATATTTTGTATAATTCCTGTTCATTAGCTGTTGCTAAAACCTCTCTTGCGGTTATTTGATTCGGATCCCTGCCGGCATCCATTCTCATGTCGAGTAAACCATTTTTACTTATAGAAAATCCTCTTTCTCCTGTGTCAAGTTGCATTGATGAACACCCAAAATCAAAAAGTATGCCATCAACAGAAGATTGTTTGACTCCATATTGTTTCAAAAGACTCGGTAGTTCACTAAATTTTCCTAACAAAGGTGTCACTCTGCCCTTTGAATAATTTTCTGCTAAGCTAAGGGATTTTTCATAAGCAACAGGATCTCTATCTAATGTGATTACCTTACAATTTGCAGCATCGAGGATTTTCTTAGTATGTCCACCGGCTCCAAAAGTCATGTCAATAAATAGCTCATCATCTGATGGATTTAAGTATTTAATTACTTCATTTAACATAACAGGAGTATGATCTTTGTATTCCATAGACTTTGTGTGTACTTTCCTCAATAATACTCTACAGGTAGAAAGAAATTGTTTGAACAACATTTTTAATTTTTGTTGAATATCTTTTTGAAAAAACCCTTGTTTTCTTCTTTTAGATATTCTAATACTTCGTTAGACAGTATGACATTACACTCCTCTATACTGAGACCAGTGGCAGTACTGAACTTTGTTCTCTTATATTTGTTGTGGTAGAAATTGTCAGCTAACTTATTCAGAGAGTTGTATTGGCGAGTACAAAGTTCTGAATCCAAGTTATCTTTATTAGATGCTTCAAACGCGACTTTAACTTTGTCTCGGATGAATTTTCCTAAATCTCTGAAATTAGAAAAATTAATAAGTGGTTGTGTATAGCCAACAACAAGGAATAAAGTAAAACTGAATTGTTAAACGCCGTATAGGTACGGCGTTTAACAATTCAGTTTTACTTTACTTACCTAGGGGTAAGGCGACCAAATCTTTATAGTTTGGTCGCCTTACGTCAAACCCAGCCTACAGATCACAATTAATCCTTTAAGCCCCATAAGAGCACCGGCGATACAAACCTTTCACCTTTACTAGCGTCAACAGGCCATTTTGCTATTAGTTTCATAAATTTCTTATATTGGGATGTCATAGTAAGTTTTTACCATTATTTATTGATGAATTATGTATTAAAAATCATATGAAAATCTTATGAAATATTTTGAAATAGGTTAAGTTGAGAAAATGAAAATATTTTATAAATTGACACTTCACGTCAACTTCACTTTGACAAATGACAAGGTTCACAAGAGAGCATAGGAACGGCGGGAAACTCGAACGCGGGCGGTCGTGTTTTTCATAAGTCTCAAATTTTACTTGTTTAATAGTGTTCAGTGCGGGAGTATTGTATATATTTGTAAATATTTAGCTTTAGTCATCTATCTTGTATATTTTATTTCTTCTCGGTAAGTGTATTTATTTCTGTTTATACAATGAATCGACCTCCGGATCCGGGAGGCGGGAATTTTTGTGGCCCAATTCCACAACCTGGTTATTTTGTTACATTGGATTACGATGAGTGCAGTATGGACACAGAAGAGTTAACTCAAAGATCGTACAAACGATCTCGTAATGATATTACCGAAGACCTGTGTAAGCAATGTAACAAAGATACCAGAGATAGCGCGGGAAACCGTATAAGTTGTAAGTGTAGACTTGACAAGGAAAATCCAGTTAGTATGCAAGTATCCTCAGCCTCAGCACCTCAAACAGAAAGAAAGCATATTGGTAGAAGTTTATATAATGAAAACGATGTTTCCCCATATTTAGTTCATGTACAAAGAATTACAAAAAAATCCACTGATGGTACTCAATTACATCCCATCACTTTTGGCGACTTCTTAATTAAAAATAAAATCTATAATATTATTAATGGTTCTCTAAAAAAAATTGGTCGAAACAGAATTTCTGTTTCATTTCAAAATTACAAAGATGCTAATACATTTATTAATAATTCAATACTTACTGACAATAACTATGAAGCTTTTATACCATCTTTTAATGTAGTAAGAATAGGTATTGTGAGGGGTGTATCAGCTGAATGGTCACCTGAAGAAGTAATAAATAACATTTCTACACCTGCCGGTAGTGGTAAAGTTGTAAAGGTCAGACGCTTAAATTATAAAACAATGGTGGAGGGTTCTCCTGTATGGAAACCGACTCAGTCAGTTGTTGTTTACTTTGATGGTAGGGTTCTGCCAAAAAGAGTTTTTATCTGTTACAATTCATTACCAGTTGAGCTTTACATCTTTCCCACTATACAATGCTTTAAATGTTGTCGGTATGGCCATACCAAAGCTCAGTGTAGATCAAAATCAAAGTGTATCAAGTGTGGACATGGAACATGATATGGATTCTTGTATTGTTAATGAGCATGAATATTTCTGTTGCTTATGTTCTGGTCATCACATGGCTAATGACAAAATATGCCCTGAATTTAATAGGCAAAAATGTATAAAAATACACATGGCTGAACATTGTGTCTCTTATGCAGAGGCTAATAAAGAAATTCCTCCATCATACAAATCATATTCCGATATAATATTATCCACCCCTAAATTTATTTTACCTAATAACAATAATAATAGTTCATTTACTAATAGATCTTACAAAAAAACTGTAATTGCTAAGCCTCGTGCTCCATATAGACCAACAAAAGATTATGATAAAATTGCCCATAACAATGTGATAAAAGAGTTTTCTTTTGATAATTTAGAAAAAAACACAACACCAGTACATAAATACAATAAAGATAATAATTATTATAAGAATGAACTAACTTCACTTACAGATGTAATATCATTATTACAAACCCACTCGCAGAACAATAATATACCGTCCATCGTTGCCCCTTTAATACAATGCATAATTAATATTCTACAATATGGACCAGATCATTCAGTGGAACGCTCGTAGTGTAGTTAATAAAAAAAGTGACATAGCTTATTTATTAAGAAATTATAATCCTTTTTTATTTTCTTTCTCAGAAACTTGGCTTAGGCCAAGTAATACTTTTAGATTTAAGAATTATAATACAATTAGAGAAGATAGGTTAGACGGCTATGGTGGTGTAGCTTTTCTCCTTGAGAAAAACTACCCTTTTAGCCTTATTGATATCCCTGTACATAGTTCAGAACTATCTATTATAGCAATAAGTGTAAATAATGTTACGGATACGGACACATAGAGCCATCTAGCGTCGAACCGGCAAAACTAGGGGACACACTACACATAAATCCCCTACTCGAAACTAGATGGCGCTAGTTGGTACATGCTCGAATCTCCTAGAAAGTTCCGACCGTTGTTTACTTGTTTACGTGTTTACTTGTTTACGTGAATCGAGTAAGGAACTTTCTAGAATTCGAGTCGCCCATATAAATAGGCGCAGGTGGACGGCCCGGAATTCAGTTTTATCTGAGCGATCTTCGAGGCGACTTCGAAGTGAGAACAAGTGATCAATAGTGAGTGACAGTGATAGTGCTTAGTGTTTGAACTTAGTGCTTAGTGTTTGGACTTAGTGATTAGTGTGACCTAGTGTTTGTGAATAAAGTCTTCAAGAGAGTCACCAGGTCTTTCTCTCCGAATCCTCGAACCCTAGCACGTAACAACTGGTGTCGGAAGTGAGATTTGGAGATGCCATTGACTCCGAGAGAGGACTTCAAGGGGAGTGTCAGGACAAGGGCGCAGCGAGCTGCTGCCATTGACTCCGAGAGAGGAGTTGGAGGTGGAGCTGCGGAGGCCACACCCACTGGGGACCAAGCTCCGCCCACTGCGGGGCAGGCCCCACCCGCTGGCCCCGCCCACCAGGCTCCGCCCACTGACCACGCCCCCCAGGCTCCACCCACTTCGGGTGAAACCACGCCCACTGGCTCCGCCCACCGGGATCCGCCCACCGACCACGCCCCTCAGCCCCCGCCCACGCTGGACATGGCCACGCCCACTAGCCCCGCCCACCAGGCCACGCCCACTCAGGCCACGCCCACTGGCTCCGCCCACTTGGCCCCGCCTGCTCAGGCCCCGTCAACTAACTCCATCCATCCTGCCACGCCCGTAGTTTCTACGGCCCCTCAAATGGCTCCTCAATTGGAAAGCATAATTGGATTAATTCAGGCTTTGCAGGAGTCACAAGACCGCAAGCTCTGCGCCTTGCAGGAGTCACAAGAGCAACAAAAAGTCCTCCAAGAAAAAGCACTTGGAGCTATAAAGGATGTAAGTGACACGGTGGTTAAGCTCCGAAAAGATGTCGACATAATGGACGAACGAGTTACGGGGTTAGGATTGGATGTGGAAAATGTGAAAACCGGCCTTACTGAACTTCAGAAGAAAGTAGTGCGCCTGGAAACCACAGGAGTGGCGGTGTCTAGTGGAACTACCGGAGTGGTGCAAGTGGTACAAGGACCAAGAGTTAAAGTGCCACCATACGACGGTACTACTTCTTGGAACGCTTATCGTCAGCAATTCCAGACGGTTGCTTCTGCCAACGGATGGACTGACGAACAATGCCTGACCGCTCTCACTGTTGCGCTCAGAGGGCAAGCTTTGTCGGTCCTAGAAGCACATACAGGGAAGGGGTTCCAAGACCTGATAAAGGCCCTTGAATCCAGATACGGGGAGCGACACCTGGAGCACGTGTTCCGTGCTCAACTTCGTGACAGAGTCCAACGCTCAGGAGAGGGACTACAGCAATGGGCGTTGGAAATTGAAAAACTTGTCAAGAAGGCACACCCAGGAGCCGATTCCAAGATGATCGACACGAATATTGTGCAAGCATTTGTCGACGGAATCAGGGACCTCGAGGTCAGAGCTGCAGTGAGGCTACGCCACCACACCTCGCTAAAGGAAGCATTGGCGCATGCTTTGGAGGTCGAGGCTGTTCGCCGTGACATACGACAGACCCATAAGATCCATGAGGTCTCTGAGGATGTTAAGGAGGTCAAGGCTCCCACGAAGAGAAGTTTTGGAGCCATGTGCTACAAGTGCGGTGAGAGGGGCCATCTTCAGCTCAACTGCCCGCAGAAGGAGACCCAGATGGCAAGGATGAAAAGGCTCGAGGAACAAGTAGAGGAGCTGAAGAAGCAAGGAGCTTCGTACCCTGCCCGGGATCAGGGAAACGAATAAAAGCCAGGACTAAGGGGCGAGTACTGGCTGACGCGGAGGAAGCCCCGATAACTGTTATCTCCCAAGCATGCAGCGGGAATAGTCTTGTGATTCAGGGGACTATTAACAGGACGGATTGCAAAATGACTCTAGACACAGGAGCCTCTAGAACGATAGTGAACCCAAATCTAGTAAAAGCCGCAAGTAGACATAAGACACAAGCCGCGCATCCGACGATGCTTGCAATTATTACGAGCTCGTCCGCGAAGCTAGCTCGTACTTAGCCAAAATAAACGAGTTCGCAAACGACACCGTGTCTCGCCGTAATAATTTTGCCAACAAGTCCGATATTATGAGTATGACTCAAAAAATAACTACGATCGTCTCACTTCTCGCCATAAAGAACTCCTCCTTGGAAACCAAGGTCGCTAATATGGAACGCGAATTGTTAGCTGCCAAAACTAATCCCGTCGTACAAACAGTTGCCGCCGCGCCTTCTACCTCCTACTCGGACGCGCTTAAACTAAGACTTGCGAAGTCAGTGCCGCCAGTCGAGACCCGAAAACCGCTTCCCTGCGTTATTGCCTATCCGACACAAGAAAAATCGGGGGAATTAAAATCATCGTCGGAGACAAAACAAGCTCTGATGAAAGTCATCAACCCGGCCGACGGTTTTCAATTTCACGGCGTCAAAAAAACAGCTAATTCGGGTGTGATCTTGCGACTAACTAGCGAGTCGCAAGTTAATAAACTTAAATCCGTGGAAGCGCTTAAATCGGCCGGTCTGCGACTCGAGTCGCCTAAAGGACGTAACCCACGTATTCTCATAAAAGATGTACCGCAACATATGACGGATGATAATTTCCTTCTCGCACTTTTTAATCAAAATATTAATGGCGAAATGAATATGTCTCAAGAACAATTTTTGCGTTCAACAAAAATAGTAAGACGTCGTAATTTAAATAAAGATTACAACAACAGGAAATGGATAGGTATCGAATTAGACCCCGCTGTGCGTAAACACCTAATCAATTCAAAAGAAAAACTGTTTATCGATTGGGCGATGTGTCGCTTCGTGGACGACGTTGAGCTGGTCCGCTGCGGCAACTGCCAACAGTTTGGGCACGTCGCTAAATTCTGTCGCGATCCTAATCCTTGCTGCTATCACTGTGCCGAAAAACACAGCTCGTTGTCGTGCCCCAACAAAGATAAAGAAAATTTTAAGCCAGTTTGTGGTAGTTGCCAACGTTATAAAAAATCTTCCGACCACCCCACGGGCTCCCCAGACTGTCCAACATATAAAAGCAAAATGGAGCAACTTATTTTAACTACTAGGTATGGATAGTTTAAATATAGGACAGTTAAACCTCCATAATAACAAGCACGCGACTTTAGAATTAGAAAAGTTAGTTTCTGATCACAATTTAGACTTAGTACTTGTTCAAGAACAATATCAACTCGCGTCGTTTCGGTCGAAAATGATACAAATTAATAACTTAGCTCGCGCGGGTATATACACACCTCAGTCTAGATTTTCAGTCACGGCCTTAACTAACCTTTCGACGTCGCATTGTGCGGTAGCCGAGGTATCGTGTCCTCAGTTTAGACTATACGTTGTAAGCTGCTACTTTCAGTACGCGGATACCGTAGGCCCACATTTACATCAACTCCGCCGCGTATTACAATCTCTCGCGGGTGATAAAATTATTATTGGCGCCGACGTCAATGCATCCTCGCCCTTATGGCACGGCCAGCTTAGGTACACTGACCGCGACCGTCGTACCGCTGTAGAAGACTTTATTGCGGAGTTTAACCTCCAAATTCACAACACCCCCGATGCACCACCTACCTATAGTAGCCCAACGGGCGAATCGTCGATTGACGTCACGCTATCCAGCGCGTACGTCCAGATTAGGCATTGGCGCGTCCTACCTGATGCGTCATGTAGTGATCACCGCTTATTGGTGTACGAGTTTTCTCGTGCGGTCCCGAGTGATACCGTAGTCAATTCTAATGACTATAAATACAACGTAAAGAACGGCGATTGGAATTTATTCCGCTCCCTCATTACCGCTCATGCCGGAGACTTCACTCGGCCGGATTTAAGCGTCGATGAGTGCGCGGAAATTATGACAAACACATTTGTTTACTGTGCCGATGTAGCCTTGGGTCGTAGACCTCTTAAAAAAGATCACAACTGTAAATGGTGGAACAGTAACCTTCTTAATCTTCGTCGGGAATTTAGAAGGGCCAGGCGCAAAATCAATAATCTTCGTAAATCTGGCCACGATCGTTCGAATTATAATTACATAATTAGTTTGAATAACCTACGCATTTCAAGGTCACGCTATCGCGCCGCCGTTACGTTAGCGAAAAATAATATGTTGAAGAATGCCGCGAATAGACTGGATAAAGAGGGCCCCTGGTCCTCTTTATACCACGAGCTTAAACCCGGTAGTAGTAATGAGCCAAGCTTTTTCTCAAATATTAAAATTAACAACTCTTACACTTGTAGCTTAGACGAAACGGCGAAGGCATATCTAAACGTTCTCATCCCAGACGACGAGCCCTCCTTGGATGATGAACACCACCGCGACATTAGGAGTAGAATGCTAGACCCCATACACCGGCCTCAGATTTACCAACTTCGGAGGAGTTTAGTAAAATAGTAAACCTTTTGCCTATAAAAAAATCTGCGGGCGAGGATAAAATATCGAATATTATGATAAAACAAGCGTGCTTAGCGGCCAGTTCATCGATTCTACATGTTTACAACAGATGTATCGCAGAAGGTATATTTCCAAAAATTTGGCGCACCGGTTGCTTAAAATTAATACCTAAAGCGGGAAACAAACCTCCTGACGACCCAAAATCTTACCGTCCGATAACGTTACTGCCTTGCTTAGGTAAATTACTAGAACGTCTCATCGTACCTCGCCTGCTACCCGGTGGCCCTAAATTTCATAGTCATCAGTTCGGTTTCACCGCCGGGAAATCGACTGTTGACGCGGCTATGGAAGTTAGAAAAATAGTAAATCATTCGGAATCTAAATACGTGGTCGCCATTTCATTAGATATCTCCGGCGCGTTCGATCATGCTTGGTGGCCGATGTTATTATTAAAACTAAAAAATCGAGGTTGCTACTCTAATATTTATGCCATAATACGTTCTTATTTTTTTAACGGTCAAACTAAGCTTCGACTTGGCCATTGTACACACGCCAAAGATTTAACATGCGGCTGCCCTCAGGGCTCTGTTATCTCGCCAAAACTATGGAATTTCGGATTTGATGATTTATTAAGTCTTCCCCTACCACCGCTGTGCGTACTAGTTGGCTACGCCGATGACGGTTTTCTCATCGTTCATGCAAATTCACGTTCCGAAATTGAATCTAAAGCCAATGATAGTCTTAATTTAATATCGAGCTGGGCTAAACGTAATCGCCTGAAATTCGCCGCGCATAAAACTTACCAAATTCTTTTAAAAGGGTCCCTTATATCTTCCCCTAGCATTAAACTTGACAATATTAACGTTAAACGCAAACAGTCACTCTGTTATCTTGGTTTTTACTTGGAAAATAAATTTTCATTTTTAGAACATATAATTCAAACCGGTGAGACAGCGAAGCGCAATTTTTACTCCTTTACCAAAATATCTACGTCGACATGGGGCCTCTCCTTCAAAACCCTAAAATTAATTTACACTGCTACTTACCTAGGCAGCATTTGCTACGGGGCCCCCGTGTGGGCTGACAGAGCAACAATCGGCGCGGCTCGTCGCAAGTTGCTACAAAGCCAACGTCTTGCTCTTATATTCTTATGCAAAGCTTACAGGACCACAAGCACCGAAGCCTTACCTGTGTTAGCCGGAGTTTTACCCGTTGACCTTGAGATTCAGCGTCGTGCGACAATTTACTATCATAAAAAAACATTGACAACCCGTTCTTTTTAAGCGCTCGCGATAAAATTAAAATAGCAAGACTGTTTGAACCTTTAGAAAACTCTGTGCAAAGCCTAATCTCCGAATGGCAGTCACGATGGGACTGTTCCACCAAAGGGCGACACCTTTATAATTTTTTCCCTAATATTCGTGAACGGCTATCCAAACATTGGATGGATATTGATCACTGCGTTTCTCAATTCCTGACCGGTCATGGAAATTTTAAGGCCAAACTTTACGGATTTAAACTAGTAGCATCACCCATGTGCGAGTGCTCGACCGAAGGCAACATGTTTGAACAAACCGCGCATCATGTTCTCTGGGAGTGCAGTCTCTGGCAGGACGAAAGAACTACTATGCTAAACAACCTATTCTGTACATCTGGAGTAGCATACTACGGTGATCTCGTGGACAGCGCTAGGAACTTCCGTGCCTTCAAGCGTTTTTGCCACAATTATTATTGGCAACAGTCAAACACAATAAACTCCAATATTAACTTAGCTTTAGCTTAGGAGTCACAATTATTAACCTTATTTCCGTGGTGCTTCCCCCTTAAGTTCTTTGACTTTAGGTCATTGCAACTTTGTGCTGTCTCCCGCTTTTATGGGGAGGGAAATTGGATTCTTCCTACTCCTCCTATTTTCTTCTGATTAATTTCGTTGCGGGTCCCAAGACAGTATTAGCATGTCCCTCGGGCTCCCTGAGATCATATCAAAGGGTTTTCGTGGTTGGATGCCGCTGTCGATCCTGGCGACACAGGAGATACAGTGGTGGGAATGTGTGGTGGGCCAAAGCCCGTTTAAAAAGTAGACATAAGAGGAGAATTAACTGTCGGCTTCTTACTGCCTCCGGTCAGCCAATACCCGTCCTGGGAGAAATGTCAGTTACAATTAATGTAGGGGGGTCCTCATACCCTCATGACGTTATCGTGGCTGAGATTATGGATGATTGCATCTTGGGTTTGGATTTCATGAAGAAGCACAACTGCGGAATTAATGTCGCTGACGGAGTTTTCAAGTGTGGCGAAGAAGAAATTTTTATCCTTGGAGGCGCCTGCGGGAAAGTCGCATGTGTAAAGGAAGTCATTATACCTGGACGAGCGGAAGCTAGAGTGCTGGTGAAACTACCGCCAGCTGGAAAGAAGAAGTCAAACAGATGTGTGTTGATCGAAGACACACCTAGCAAGACATCAGCGCAAAAACTGATGACGGCGAGAACCCTTGTTAGTGGAAGCAGTAACGCTGTGGTCAAGGTTTTGAATCTTGGTGATCGCGAGATCTGCTTGAACAAAGGTGACGTCATTGGAAAGTACGAGGAAGTTGTCTGGATGAGAAAGTGTAGTTCGATCACAGGCTCAGACTCAGCCAACAGCAGCAACTATGGAATAGTGACTGAGCTACTCGATGACTGCAAGAGTAATCTGACTTATTCGCAGAGCATGAAAGCTAAGAAGTTTTTACAACGCCACGCGAATATCTTCTCCAGTCAGGAAGGCGACCTTGGAAGAACTTCGATGGTTCAGCACAGGATAGATACCGGAAGCGAGAACCCAATTCGTCAACGAGCAAGACGGATACCCATTGCAAAGGAAAAAGAAGTTGAAAGCCTTTTGGAGGACATGAGAAGGCATAAGATTATTGAACCGTCTGCAAGTCCGTGGTGCTCACCTGTTGTGTTAGTGAAGAAGAAAGATGGCAGCACAAGATTTTGTGTGGACTACAGGCGTCTCAATGATGTCACTAAGGACAGCTATCCATTACCTCGAATTGACGACACTCTGGATACCTTGAGTGGCATGAAATGGTTCTCGACCCTGGACCTGAAATCTGGATACTGGCAGGTGGAAATTCACCCAAAAGACAAGGAGAAGACAGCTTTCTCCACCGGTAAAGGTTTATGGCAGTTTAACGTCATGCCCTTTGGATTGTGCAACGCACCTGCCACATTTGAGCGACTCATGGAGTGTGTACTGGCAGGCTTAGTTGGAGAGGCTTGCTTAGTCTACTTGGACGACGTCATCATTGTTGGCCGCGACTTCGAGGACCATTTGCGAAACTTAGAACGTGTTTTCGCCAAAATAGAGGGGGCCAAGTTAAAGTTGAATCCGAAAAAATGTCGTTTATTCAGGAGTAAGGTCAATTATCTCGGCCATGTCATCTCCAGTGATGGAATCCAGACGGACCCGGAGAAACTGGAAGCATTTCAAAATTGGCCAACCCCTAAGAACAAAACCGAAGTGCGGGCATTTCTCGGCTTATGCTCCTACTACAGGCGTTTTGTTAAGGGATTCTCGGAGATAGCCAAGCCATTACATCGGCTGACAGAGGATAAACGACAGTTTATTTGGGACGAGACTTCTGAAGATTCTTTTCAGAAACTGAAGAAACATCTGTGTGAAACACCAATCCTGGGGTATCCACAACCTGCAAGTCAGTTTATAGTCGACACGGACGCAAGCAACACGGCCATTGGAGGGGTGTTATCTCAAAAACAGGGTGAAAGAGAAGTTGTAATTGCATATTTCAGCAAATCTTTATCTAAGCCAGAGAGAAACTACTGTGTGACAAGAAGAGAACTCTTGGCTGTTGTAAAGACGCTACAACATTTCAGCAAATATCTCATCGGCAGACAGTTTTTACTGCGAACTGATCACGCAGCCTTGAAGTGGCTACTGCAATTCAAGAACCCAGAAGGCCAAGTAGCTCGATGGATTGAACAACTACAGGAGTATGACTTCAAGACGGAACACCGCAGCGGAAAGGCGCATGGGAATGCCGACGCACTTTCACGAAGGCCGTGTTCAGAGGACTGCAAACACTGTGTTAAGCAGGAATCTAATGAAATAACATTAAAGTTAACTAGAACAAGTCCCTTGGGTCTCTGGGAGAATGATGCTATGAGAGAGGCTCAAGAAAGAGATGACGACCTTCGGCATATCATCACATGGAAGAAACGCGGTGACGTAAAACCAATCTGGAGTGAGGTTGCACCCACTGGCGCTGTCACTAAGGCGTACTGGGCGCAATGGGACAGTCTGATACTTCAAAATGGAATACTTTACCGGAAATGGGAGAAGACTAACGGCAGAGAGTTCCATCTTCAGATAGTTGTCCCAAGGACGAGAGTACCAGATGTTCTCCGTGAAATACACGATGGCGTATCAGGAGGTCATCTAGGTGTCAAGAGGACGTTAACAAAAGTGCGAGAACGATTCTACTGGTTGCATTGTCGAGATGATGTGCAGGATTGGTGCCGCAAATGTACTACTTGCGCTGCAGTGAAGGGACCACAAACAAGGAGCCGTGGGAACCTGCGCTTGTATAACGTTGGCGCACCGTGGGAACGAATTGCAGTTGACGTAGCTGGGCCATTTCCTGTAACGGAATCGGGAAACAAGTATTTTATGGTGGTCATGGATTACTTCACCAAATGGCCCGAAGTGTTCGCCATACCAAACCAGGAAGCTACAACAGTTGCTTCTAAGCTAGTCGAAGAAGTGATATCACGCTTTGGTGTGCCTCTAGAAATCCATTCCGATCAGGGCAGGAATTTCGAATCGCAGGTCTTCCAGGAAGTGTGCAGAACTTTGGGAATGCATAAAACGAGGACCACCGCGTACCATCCACAGTCTGATGGAATGGTTGAGAGATTTAACCAGACCCTTGAGAGGCATTTGGCGAAACTGGTAGATGACAAACAAAAGGATTGGGACAAGTATATACCGCTCTTCCTTCTGTCGCACCGTACCGCCGAGCATGAGAGCATAAAAGCTACCCCGGCGTATGTCAATTACGGTAGAGAACTGCGAGTACCAGTAGACCTCTTGACAGGAGGGTCACCGGAGGAACCGAAGACCGTACAAGACTATGTCTGCGATTTAAGGGAAAAGATGCGCTATATACACGCCATGGTTCGGGAAAATGGGTTGCAGTCAAGTGAGAACACGAAGACCAGATATGACCGGAAATCGAACACGAGCGGCTTCGAAGAAGGGTCACTGGTGTGGCTGCATAACCCAACTCGCCGAAAAGGGAAATCTCCAAAGTTGCAGACCAAGTGGGACGGCCCATACAAAGTGGTTACCCGATTGAATGATGTGACCTACAGGATTCAAAAGCAACCAAGAGGGACATTCAAAGTGGTACACATAGACCGTCTGGCGCATTACCATGGCAGTAATAATGATGCTCGGGACGAGCATCTCTAAGAGGGGAGTAGTGTTACGGATACGGACACATAGAGCCATCTAGCGTCGAACCGGCAAAACTAGGGGACACACTACACATAAATCCCCTACTCGAAACTAGATGGCGCTAGTTGGTACATGCTCGAATCTCCTAGAAAGTTCCGACCGTTGTTTACTTGTTTACGTGTTTACTTGTTTACGTGAATCGAGTAAGGAACTTTCTAGAATTCGAGTCGCCCATATAAATAGGCGCAGGTGGACGGCCCGGAATTCAGTTTTATCTGAGCGATCTTCGAGGCGACTTCGAAGTGAGAACAAGTGATCAATAGTGAGTGACAGTGATAGTGCTTAGTGTTTGAACTTAGTGCTTAGTGTTTGGACTTAGTGATTAGTGTGACCTAGTGTTTGTGAATAAAGTCTTCAAGAGAGTCACCAGGTCTTTCTCTCCGAATCCTCGAACCCTAGCACGTAACAATAATATATGTTTTGTCTCTGTATATATTTCCCATGCCTCTATTAATATTTTAAATGAATTTAATAACATTTTAAGCTCTTTACCAAGACCTATAATTATAACAGGTGACTTTAATTGTCATCACCAGTCATGGGGAAGCTCCACTATTAATAGTTATGGTAACAAGCTGCTAAGTGTTTTGGACCTGAATAATCTATGTGTCATAAATTCTGGTGAGTCCACAAGGCGCACTAGCCCAACAGAAGGCAAAAGCGTTGTTGACTTGACTATTTGCTCCCCACAGTTTGTAACACAATTAACATCTTCAGTTCTATCCTCTACTTTCGGAAGTGATCACTTTCCCATATTAACTTCCTCTCCTTTTAATAATTCTCAGACTCCTATTCAAAATGTTAGATTATTTCCCAGGTATAACCTCAATAATGTCACCGATAATTGTTGGAAGAAATTCAGTAGTAAAGTCGATATAAAATTGTCACAGATATCTCCAAGTGAAGATGACTTTATTGATGCTCTTGTTTTTACAGATGTCTTGATAGAAAGTGCTAATGAAGTTTTTCCAATTAAAAATGAATCATCTTCCATTCCCAGTCCACCATGGTGGGACAAAGAGTGTACGGAAGCTGTAAAAAGGAGAAAAAAGGCTGAAAGAATATATAGTACAAATATGTCTCTTGAAAATTATTGGACATTAAAAAACATTATAAATAGCACCAAATTACTTTTCAAAAAGAAAAAATCAGAAAGTTGGCAAAAATTTTGCTCGTCTCTGTCCCCGAATTCACCTCCATCTGTTGTTTGGCAAAATATTAGGAGGTTCAAATCTGCATACAATACTTCTCATTCTGTTTCTCTTCCCAGCTTTATTGCAAATGATTTTCTTGACAAGCTTGCTCCTCCTACAGTTAATCTTCGTATCCTATCAGCTAATAACAATAGTACAATAGATGAAAATGAAGAGTCTTCAGAATTAAATTCCCCCTTTACCATGACTGAATTGAAAAATGTACTCTCGTATGTATCGGATTCCTCTCCTGGGCCTGATGGTATTTATTATTCATTTATTTCTCATCTAAACGAAAACAGTTTAGCAGTTTATCTTAAAATCATCAACTCCATTTTTGAATCTGGCAATATTCCATCTGAGTGGAAATGTCAACTAGTTCTACCCTTTTTGAAACCAAACAAAGATCCTTCCCTCCTATCTTCTTATCGTCCAATAGCCCTCTCTTCTGTTCTCCTAAAAATAATTGAACATTTAGTCAAAAACCGCCTGGAGTGGTTCATTGAAAGTAACAGCTTGCTTTCTTCATCCCAATACGGTTTTCGGCGTAATAAAAGTACATATGACAACTTAAGTACTTTTACCACCGACATAAGATTAGCTTTCAGTGGAAATAAATTTGTTCTTTCAGCCTTTTTAGATCTTTCTAATGCTTATGATAGTGTCATTATATCAATATTGAAACGGAAACTAATACGTCTAAAAATTCCTAAAAAAATTATTGCATTTATTATAAACCTGTTAACTGATAGGTCTATTATTTTCTTTAATAATGGTCGTAAATATATCAGAATTGTAACCAAAGGTTTACCACAAGGCTTAGTTTTGAGCCCTCTGTTATATGACTTATATACTTATGATTTAGAATTGGCCATCGCAGAGTTGTTGGATGTTGATGCTTCGCAGTATGCGGATGATCTGACCTTATATGTTGTAGGGAGTAATGTTGATGAAGCTTCCGCTGAGTTAACAAAAGCCTTGTATTTTCTTAAACGTTGGTTGGACAACCACGGCCTAGATGTATCCCCAACTAAAAGCTCCATAGTTCTTTTTAGTCGAATGCGCGTAACTCCTCAAGTTAGAATATTTTTTGATAACATGATCATTCCACAAAAAAAACCATCATAAATTTTTAGGTGTCATCCTGGATGAAAAGCTTTCCGGAATTCCTCATTGTGATTATGTTGTAAATAGATGCGAAAAAAATGTAAATATCATCAGATGTCTAGCAGGCGTATGGTGGGGTGCCCATCCTTTTTATCTAAAATTAGTTTATAATGCTTTGATTCGCAGTATATTAGAATATGGCTCTTTCCTTTTGGAGCCTGGGCGTGTATCAGGATTTAAATCTTTAGACAAAATTCAAAGTAAATGCCTCAGAATTATATGTGGAGCAATGAAATCTAGCCCAATCAACGCTTTACAGGTTGAATGTTATGATCCACCTTTACATTTACGTCGTCAATATTTATCCGACAAATATCTATTTCGATGCCTTCAACTTTATGATCATCCTATTATTGGGAAGCTTCAGCAGCTTTCTTATCATGTTTCTGAAAATTCTTACTGGTTACATAAACAAAACCCGTGTTTAATTGTAAGTTATTTTAAATTTAAATCACTTGCTGCGCCTATTCATTCTTCTTCTAAATTACCGATTTTTTCTTCTTCATATGGGGCTCTTGTCTCCGCCCCAAATATTTTGACCATTAATATAGAAAAGAACTCTTTGCGGGCTAATGAAAAATTTAATGATATAATATATACACGATTTAAAGATCATCATTATATCTTCACAGATGCTTCTAAAAGTAATGTTAATGGCCATGTTGGTATAGGTGTATTCCATTCCCAGTACAATATTGTCCAAAAAATCAAACTCCCTCCTGAATGTACTGTATTCTCTGGAGAATGCTTAGGGATCTTAAAAGCTTTAGAGTATATTTTATTAGCCAAACTCAAAAAATCTATAATCTTTACAGACTCTCTAAGTTCTATTCAAGCTCTTAACAAGAGTCCATTTAAAATTAAACAACAACATCCTGTTATATTTGATATAAGACAGTTATTAACAGATTTTACCAAGAAAGGAACTTCAGTTTAATTTGCTTGGATCCCTAGTCATTGTGGAATAGAAGGAAACGTTAGAGCGGATTCTCTTGCTAATGAGGCATTAACGTGTGGCGATTTAAATCCATACAAAATCTACTACCCCGATTTATTAACTTTACCCAAAATTCATTTAGAGACGTCATGGAAATCGTCATTTGATCAAAGTCATAAACAAAAAGGAGCACATTTCTATAGTATTCAATCCGAAATAGTATCAAAACCATGGTTTTATAGTATGAATTTCAATAGAAAATGCAGTAGTATCATATCCCGATTAAGACTTGGTCACACGTGTTCACCAGACCATCTTGCTAGACTTAATATAATTAACAGCCCCTCTTGTACCTGTGGTGCTGAGGTTGGGGATGTCAACCATGTATTCTTCACTTGTCCTCTTTACAACCGTTCCCATTTCCTTGATTCATTGTTAAAGAATAGTATTCCTTTTCCTACTTCAATAATTTGTTTATTACATTCTAGAAAATATATTATTTATAAGATATTAGTTGATTTTATATTACTTAATAATATTGAGATTTGATATTCTATTCTATATAATTTTAAGTATTCTTTGTAAATTTATATTTTTCCTGATCCTGTCCTGAAGTCCTTTTTCCAAATTCCTCGTTTTTCGTCATAATTTAATTTTTTAACATTGTTTTTCCCGTTCGTCATTGGCAATGTACTAAGTGCATGCCATAAAAAAAAAAAAAAGAGAGCATAGATAAAGTAGAGAGTGAAGAGTTTTTTTTCTGAATATGGCTGTCGGCTATTTTACCTACTACTAATATAATAATTTATAATACTAGCTGATCCGGCAAATGTTGTTTTGTCATATTCATTATTTCTAGTAGGTATCAAAATAAAAAGTAGATAAAAACCTATTCTCAGGCCTAACGAATGTACATACGAAATGTCATTAAAGTCGGTTAAGCCGTTTTGGAAGAGTTCGCGCACAAACACTGTGACACGAGAATTTTATAGTAGATTATATTCTGTAGCAGTGTCAAGTAAGATGGCGGGAAACATGTTTAAAAATATGTTTTTATATAATATTTTCTATGAGTGGAGGATACACAAATATTCAAGATTATTCGAATTTTTACCTGTGTACAAAATTAACTGTAATCGTGCACGATTACGAATATATTTTATAATTGACGAAATAGAATATATTGTATTGACTCAATCTCAAATCTATGAGATTGAGCACACAAAATTTCATCAAAATCCCTTGCCTAATACATGGATATAATATGCTCAAGCCTCAAAAGACAAGGACAAAAACTTGGTTGGTAGGTAATATTCCTTCGATCGTGGAAAAACGAGACACAATAGCCTTTCTATTGTTATCGCGGTCGCATGCAACCGTTTGGGGCTCGATGGAATATACTTCATTAAATTGTGTATTTTTTTTATCACTTTTATCAGGGTTATAGGTCCATCAAGATCTGATGGCAAGAAGTGAGAAAAGAAATTGACTCTAACAATACCGGGGTCATTGAAATTAAACATTTTGAACCTTTTTTTAGGGTTCCGTACTTAATATTGTATTGTATGTATTACGTTAAAAGTTCTTCTGTACTTTATTAAAATGCCACCCGAATTACGAATGCTGCTATTTGTGGACATCAAAACAGCGGCGAGAACTATACTGAGCTGGGGGCCCGCCGCGCCGCCCGGCACATAATTCCCATTATTCTAAATTAGCCCCGTGTAATCCCGTTAGTGCGGGATGCGCCGCAATTATTCCTGAATGTTTGTGCTATTTGTCTGTTTTTTTTTTACTTCCATACGCTAAAACAAGTGGGTCTTTGCAGTTTTTGCAGTTATTTGATACAATAATATCTAACAATGCTTATAAACAGGATTATGATTTATGAGTGTTAACAATTTCAATATGAAATAAAAAAAAAGAACTATTCAAGTGTTCTATTTTCAAAGTCTCTTCACATATTCCAAAAATAAGTTTGAACCAAGTTTGAACGTGGTGTGAACTTCAGCAGGGGCGTCTTTCCCTTAGGTGCAGTGTGTGCGGTGCACACGGGCGCCACGGTCCTAGGGGCGCCGAGCGCCGCTCGCACTCGGCGCGCGCCTGCGCTGGCCGGCCGCCATGGCCCACGCTTTAACGACCAACGTAAAAAGAACTCCAGTTTGCAAACATTTTTGAGTAATATCTTGAGCTCTTCTTATATTTGTCGAATTACAGCAAAGCAAGGCGCGCCACGAGCGGCTCGGCTTTTGCAATATAAATATTATAATCTTTATTTTTCAATGTGAAATGAACCTGAAATCACAAAAATTAAGATTATTTGGTGTAATAGTGAGTGTTCCATCGCTCGTTTTTTTTTCAAAAAAAGTAGTGGGAGGATTTGGATTTAGATACAAAAAAAGCACAGTGTTCTAATTTAGAAAACAAACTGTGCCATGCTGGCTCTTCGGATGTAGAGAAGTTAGAGCTCTTCAATGAAATCGAATAATGAAATCGAATAAATACCGATGTTGTGATGATGTGATGTTTAACAAGAATAGAACATGAAATTTGAAGTAAAATTGAAGTACATAAGCGATATAAAATTTACGTTTTGCGGTTAGGCTTGTTAGGGTCAGTCAAGACTCAAGAGCACATCATGGTCAAAACCGAAAAAATCTTCAATCTACAAACAAATAGCAATAGAGTTTGTTATCTATATTATTTATATGGAGAAATTTGGCAGTACTTATGTGGTAACTTGATGTGCTGTTATAGTTCGTCTGGTGGCTTCAGGATAAATGATCAATACTTCTTAGTATGGATCATTTATCCTGAAGCCACCGCTTAGCCGGACAAACTGTACTTTTACTTTGTACCCATTTCATTTTGACCGCGCGCGCGCTTGTTAGGGGGCGCTAGGGTAATGTTTGCACACGGGCGCCACATGGGCTAGAGACGGCCCTGTGAACTTGGTTGTCAGAATTTACAAGCACAGTACATTCATAAATAATATTACCCTGTAAGTTGTAACCATCTTGTAATAGTGCCTCTTAACAACTAAGTTGGAATACAAAGTTTATTAAACATTTTTGTTGGGTACATTAAAGCTGTGGTTAAAATGCGAAGGTTTGATTGGAAATTGTAACACAAAAACAGTACCTATCAATAACGAAATGTAGTTTAGAGTTTGAATGTGGTTACAAGTTAGCGAGGTATTTCCAACAGTCAACACAATTAAAAGTTTAGTCCAGAGAATTCTATGGAATGTTGGTAATTACGACACAATTTCCCTTAACGAAGTGAAAATTTCTTTAGCGACGTTGGGCATTTTTTTTGAATGGGTAAAAAATATCGTGTCAGTCAACACGTGACGAGATCGAAAATTCGTAAGATGTAGGAAAATAGACCGTCAGCGCGGCCTTGAAAAGGAAATAATATGCCGCTCTCTTGCTACTGCGTGGCAAAAATGTAGGCCTGCTTTTGCCTTTCACTCCCGTGGTGCTACCCGTTGTTTTTTACAGTTTTTTAAATATAGTCTGTCAAGAAAGTCATGACAGGCGGGAAATTTTTTAAATGAAATAAAAAATATGAGAACTTTATTAATTCGAGATAAAAATGTACAAGGTGTTAAATGTAATTAGCGTTATCTGTGAAAATACAAAGAAAAAAATACACCTTATAAGCGTGATTACGTTTAGAAAATTTTCCCGCCTGTCATGACTTTCTTGACGGAATATAGATAATATTATACTTAACATACATAAGTTACCTGTTACACGTCTTATTTCAGGCCAGGATCATGTCACTGCTAAAACCTCCAGTCGACAGCATCGCCTTCATTACCGCTTGGCGCTCATCAACGACTCAACTTTCATATTTAGGTAGGTATGTAGAAAAGACAAACGTAGTAAGTCTATTTTTCAATAGGTATAAGCTTGCTTCCATTGATTCTAATTTTGCTCGACTAGTAAAAAGCAGTACTTAGTAGAAACTAGAAAGGCTAGTCATCTGTGTATGTATGGTCAACTAACTAATAGAGCTGTAGCAAACCGTATGTATTCGGTACTGAGTAACGGGTACGGCATCTAGTACCGAGTAACGAAACGTTACTCACGAATGCGTTTCGTTACTCGCATTTTTCGTATTTGCCATATTTTTTTGATATAAGTAAGTAATATGTTTTTCTTACTAAAATGTCACGACGAGCATTTCGTATACCAGCTGATGATAAGTGTTAACGCTTGCAGTATTGATTTAATTTCATTTTTTAAAGTGCCCTACCGCTACCATGTTTTAAAAAACCTTGACGTAATTTATCGTTTTCTATCAAATCGCGACAGAAAACGAAGCGACAGAAGTTTCATAAAGTATAATTTACACAGAGCCAGTACTGGCTGCCAATAAGACTGGCAGCCAGTATTGGCTTGGTATATGCCGCGTGTGAACAGTTTTTCAAGCCAGGCCAAACTGTTCACACGCGGCATATGTCAAGCCAATACTGGCTGCCAGTCTTATTGGCAGCCAGTACTGGCTCTGTGTAAATTATACTTTATACCTCATCCAAATACGTAGTGTCGTACGTAACTGAGAAATTTGGAATTTTTGAAGTTGTATTTCCTTAATTACGATATTGTCAGCAAATTCATGTTATTTTTATCACAATTGTGATAAGAATTGATATTTTTCTGAAAAAAAACGGTTTTCAATTTTGTTTATAAATATTAGGTTTCTCTTAGTTTTGTGCGTGTTAAATAAACAGTTTGCAAATAATATCATCAGACAAAAGTGAATCATTATTTTTTTACGAAAACTACGCAAAAATATCAAGAAAATAAAAAGTTATATTTTTCACCAGCTGTCATTTACATAAATCCAAAAATTTAAGTTACTCCTGTTTTGTCACAAGTATCTTTAACTTACCTTTCACAACAGGGGTACATAATTTTTGGTCACCTTTTTTATGTTTGCATTTGAGCTCGGAATCTCCTTATGCTCGCTATAGAAATTACTTATAATATAATACACAAAATGTTTTATAAAATAAATTGATTCTTCAGTAAAAGCTGAACGATTAAATTTCATCTTTCGAGCGACGAAACGAAACGATTGTCTAAGTTATAAATTATAATAAACGTGGTCGGTAAATCCTCCCACTACTTTTTTTGAAAAAAAAAGCTCTACTTCATTAGGTATTTTCTCTTCCCCTCTCGAATGAAGGTCAGTTTTATATATTATCCTCTAAACAGGCAAAGGTAATCGCGCAGGAGCAGCCTTTTCACCGATTTCATATACTTACATTTTGATATCTACTTATAAATAAACTAGCTGTCCCGGCAAACGTTGTTTTGCCATTTAAAGTATTTCTACTTCATCAGTTGATACAAAATCTTACCCCCTCTTTTGTCCCCTAAGAGGGGTGGGGGGGGGGGTGTGATTTTTATACACCAGATTTTGAGTTGGAAGAAGACGTATGCAAATCGGATCAGTAGTTTTCGTGTTAAAGCAAAAGTCTTATACAAAATCTGACCCTCTCTTTCGTCCCTTTAGAGGGGTGGGGGGAATTTTTTTTATACACCAGATGTTAAGTTGGAAGAAGACAAATATATCTGCGAAAATCGCATTCAAATCGGATCAGTAGTTTTCGTGTGATAGTGGAACAAACATACAGACAGACAGACAGACAAAAAAAAACTAACCACATTTTTGGCTTCTATAGCGATGTAGTAGCACCCCCCGCTTATTATTTTTTGAATATCTTTAATGTACAGAATTTCCATTTCTACAGTTTTATTATATGTATAGATAAAAATATCTTTATTAAACATACAAGGACAGAGCACAGCCAGAGTTTATAACACAAAAGAATGACAACAATTTGACATGACACACTGTTGTAACATATAACATTGAACGACTTAAAAACTAATGGGCGTTTGCACACTGCGCGATAACGACACGACACGATACCACAGAATAGAGGGCCACCGCACATATTATACAATTTCAAGTTGGCCGACTATCGTACAAACTGACTATCATACTAATTCTAATATTCTGTCACTTAATATTGAATGCACCCAAAAATTCTCCTTTCTTTACGCCTTCGTTTTATTAGTGCCACAATAAAAGCGTGCTTTTTACGCATTTTAACACGCACGTCGCTAGGCTAGCAACACCGTTACCAGCTAAATCTAAAAGTCTGCGGCTGGCAGCGTACACGATGAAGCTGTCCAATTAAATTGTGACACTACGCAATTTCGTTTGTACGATAGTCGGCCAACTTGAAATTGTATTATATGTGCGGTGGCCTTTATCTATTCTGTGGTATCGTGTCGTGTCGTTACCGTCGCAGTGTGAAAACACCCAATGGGTGATCAGTTATGGCTGTGCAATGCACACACCGCATGTTTAAAGGGAAAGCCACTCAGGCATCGACCGCGGCAAGCCGTGGCGCCTGATCTTCCGTGGCCCCCTGTCAGTCTGCGATCCCACAAACGGGACACTTATACAGTTAATTACTATAAACGTTACGACACACACATACTCAGGATAGACAAATGACAATAATAATGAAATACAAGTTAGTCGGCGCGAAGACGCACTTACTAGAGGTCTTTCTCTGCGCTCGACCTATCTAAACTATAATTATTATATTCTATAGTTGCATTGCGAGTATATTATACGAGTATATTATACCATAATAATAATAATAATAAATCCTTTATTTGCACATAAACATACAAAATGAAGAACACAACACAAGAGAGACAAAACAATGAAAATACAATATTACAATAAAATTTACAATTTATAAAAAGGTGCAAATTGGCGGCCTTACCGCTGTGAGCGGTTTCTACCAGGCAACCATCAATATTTTTAAAATAATTGAAAAAATAATAGTATAAAAACTGTTACTTACAATAATGTGAGATAAAATAAACTAAGTACATAAACTTTGCATAGATATAATAAGGCAAAAATATGAAAAAATGACAGGAGATAACAATTTTAGGATAATTAATATTAGTACACCAAAATTTTCATATTCAAGGAGATAGGTCTAAGTAGTGTTTTTTTACACGTTTCTTAAATATATTTATGGATTCAGAGTTTTGTATAGAATCAGGTAAAGAGTTCCAGAGACGAATAGCGGAGATGGTGAAAGAAGAATCATAGAATGAAGTTTTATGGGAAGGGAAAGCAAGCGTAAGTTTCTTTGCAGAGCGAAGAATAGGATTGCCATGACCTAGAAAATTGAAGTTTGATTTTAGGTAGGCAGGAGTTGAGGGATTAAAAAGGATATTGTAATGTAAATGCAGGACGTGAGAATTTCGACGCATCTTGATCGGAAGCCAGTTGAGCTGAGACCGGTATTCAGACACATGATCAAATTTGCGAAGGCCAAATATAAAACGGATGCACAAATTTTGAAGGCGTTGAAGGGCAGAAAGATGATTTTCGTTTAGATCACAGTAGCAAACGTCAGCATAGTCAAGAATTGGAAAAAGTATAGTAGTGGCTAGTTTTGTTTTGGTTGCAACTGGCAGGAAATTGCTCAATCGCCTAAGAGATGCAGTGGTAGCATTCAGCTTTTTGTGTAGTTCTTGGACCTGGAAATCCCATGAGAGGGTGCGGTCAAAGTAAACTCCAAGATTACATACGGAGGAGCTGTAAGGAATAACATTTCCATCAAGAAGAATGTCTGGTAAGGTCTTCCAGTCTACTTTCGCAATAAGCTGCCTGCTGCCAATTATGATGCATTGAGTTTTTATTGGGTTGAGGACCAAACCATACGCATTGCTCCACTCCAAAATTTTTTCTAAATCAGCATTCATTTGGGCAATACCGTGGTAGTAAGGGAATAATATAGTAAGGGAAGCAGGACCTGAATATAGATTTGAAAGTCATCGGCATACATGTGATAGGAAGAGGAGATTTTACGAGAAATAGAGTTGATGAAGATGGAAAACAGGAGAGGGGATAGCACACTGCCTTGAGGCATACCGGCAGAGATATCACACCAAGATGACGATATGTCATACCATACCAATTTAAACTCAAGAAATAATTCTCCATTAATTTAAGTAAATAAGAAAAGTACATGAAGATGTAATCCTGTGTTGTTTACAACGTCTTGTGCTGCAAGCAAAGGCCTTGGTGACATGGAGTCATACCGCCGTGGCTCCGGCTTACAACCTTCTCGGTAGGTATTGTTATCTCCTGTAATTTTTTCATATTTTTGCCTTATTATATCTATGTAAAGTTTATGTACTTAGTTTATTTTATCTCACATTATTGTAAGTAACAGTTTTTATACTATTGTTTTTTCAATTATTTTTAAATATTGATGGTTGCCTGGTAGAAACCGCTCACAGCGGTAAGGCCGCCAATTTGCACCTTTTTATAAATTGTAAATTTTATTGTAATATTGTATTTTCATTGTTTTGTGTCTCTTGTGTTGTGTTCTTCATTTTGTATGTTTATGTGCAAATAAAGGATTTATTATTATTATTATTTCGATGGTTTTAAACTACATACTTGTTTTATCAATGTAAATGTTATCAGTGGCGGATTTGCCCTAAGGCCCAGTAGGCCCGGGCCTAGGGCGGCCAGATATAAAGGGCGGCAAATCGTGCAAAAAAATTGTAATAGGTGCGGTGCAGTGTGAAGCTAGTCACTAGCTTCACACTGCACCGCACCTATTACAATTACGCCCAAGCTGCTGAACCGATTTTGCTGAAATTTGTTATGGAGATACTCTGACTCCTAGGAAAAGACATAGCCGTACCGTACATTTTTAAGTACCGTACCGTACCGTACCGTACGTAAATGTACGGTTCCCGCGCGATAAACTAATTTTGGCACAACGGAGATGCGGGTGTCATCTAGTTTTAAAAAAAATGTCGATATGATGCATTTGTTTTACTGTCCCATACCTATTATTATATCTTTGTAGCGTTTGAACAGATCTGGTAAACCTGGCATCTCTTTTTTTTTAAAAAGGCATCAGATTTCTGCCCAATTCCCGGGCGAAAGTACTAGGTAGTTTCAAATAGGTCCACTAATGAACTTTATACACGTGAAATTTCATTTATTCAAACTTAGCATTGTTGATCTTGGGTTCATATTTCTATGAACAGCTTTCACCAGGCCATTAAAACCTCGTTCGTATACGATGAAACCTTATTACCAGATCGAAAATACTTGGTATCGCATGGTATGCTACAAAATATCAGTCTCGCAGTTAACGTGTTAAAAATAAAATCAAAAACCTTTTTAATGTTTTATTTCGCCAAAAATATTCTAAACTAGCTTTGCTACTTTTAGATATCCAATTTTCGGAACCAATTAAAAATGGGAATAGAGTAGTTCATGAATTATGTTACAACTAGCTGTTGCCCGCGACTTCGTCCGCGTGGACTTCAGTTTATAGCGCGCGATGTCAACAAAATTGGTTTTATAAAAAGGTTTTATTAAAAAGCTTTTATAAAAAAACCCTGGTACCCCTTAAATCAAAACACCCAAAACATCTGTGCAGTGTGCACATAACATTTCATTTTTTAAAATTAAACTTTATTTATGCCTAATTTTAAAGCTTATTTAGCCCCCCAATTACACAACTTTACCCATAAACTATTTATCATTGATAGGCTTACGTAAAATAGAAATAACAATCGAAAAAATCGAAAATGTAATGCAAGATGATACCACCTCTTATAGAAAGACATTTGAGCAAGCATCAGCGCGATGTAGGAGACGCACGGCGCCATCTATTATGAATTTTTGGAACTAACTTTATTTGAACAAATTTACGCATTTTCACCCCCTTACAACCCCTTGGTCCAGTTAAAAAGTAGCCTATGTCCTTTCTCAGGCTTTAGACTATCTGAGAACAAAATTTCATTACAATCGGTTCAGTAGTTTTGGCGTGAAAGCGAGACAGACAGACAGAGATACTTTCGCATTTATAATATTAATATATATATCTCGTAATTATGGGTGCTGAGAAAGGGGCGGCACATGGCCTGGGGCCTACAGCGGCGGAGTGGCGGATTTGCAGTCCTGGCGGACTGCAAATCCGCCACTGAATGTTATAGTAAGTTGTAATTATTATATTAATAGATATGTAATATAATATAATACAATATAATTACATAGATACATCATATATGTTAATATTAATTATGTTTTTATGTAAGTAGGCGTTTTTGGAGTTTACTCCTTAAGAATCGATTTTCATATATAAGGCGCCCGGTATGAGAAAAATCCGAGTGTATTAAGACCATAAAGGTAATATACCTATCGGAATATTATATTATAGTATTCTATAATTATATAATTATATATATTATATTATTATATAATATTATATTCCGATAGGTATATTAACTTTATGATTAAGACGTACATATGGTATGCTGTATAGGCGACTATACCTATATACTATATGTTATTGGGCTTGTTTGTTTCTATCAGTGTCGATGTATTTATATTGCTATACTCGTACTTAAGGAGTAAACTCCAGTCGTGCGTCGGAGCTGACACACTTTTTTTATCAATAACTTAAGCAATTGAGGTGTTTAGGAATCAATAGACATCTGTTGCTGTAGCAAAAAAGCTTTGTATTTAAACTTAATTCCCTGTGTTGTTTGCAGAGCACGGATTGGAGGCGGCAGATTGTTCCAGACCTTGCTGGCCAGGTACCGAAAACTACCCCTGAACGCGGAGGTGTGGTGCAGAAGATTAATGAGAAGATACGAGGAACCTCGCGTCGTAACGGTCAGCTGTTTGTCTCCTGCCCACTGTAGTTTGCTGTACAGATAAGTAGGTGTTTTAAATTTTATAACCCCGAACAGTAATGTGGCGAAATGCAGCTGCCTCCTACCATCCATTCAGAGCCAACGCATATTGTTAATATATGGTGTCACGTGAGCACGAGGAGGGACGTTATGACAGAACCTGACGCAAGAGTTCTGGACCTTTTGTAATAATCTTTTGGTTCTAGACAACATACAGGGGCCAATAACTACATCTGCGTAATTTAATTTTGACAAAATAAGCGATTCACATAGCATTATACGTAAACCAATGGGCAGAAAGTTTCTAATTTTATACAAAACTTTTAGTCTATAGAAACAATTGCTAACAGTTTTATTTATATGTTTTTCGAACTTTAATCCTTCATCCATTATTACACCTAAATTTCGAGTCTCGCTTACGTTGTCGATTGATTGTCCATCTACATATATTTTCGGCTGCGCTTCTATTATTCTATGGATTTGGAGTTTTGTGCCTAATACCATATACTTGGTTTTCTCCGGGTTTAATACAAGTGCATTGGCTACTACCCATTCCGAAATCCGGGCCAGGTCCTCGTTAAGCATCTTAACCGCCTCACGTATTAGACTCGGCTTGAATGAGATGTAAACTTGTATATCATCCGCATAAATGTGGAATTTACAAAATTTAATGACTCTGACTATATCCGCACAGTTAAGCGCGAATGCCTTTGGCCCAATAACCGACCCCTGGGGCACTCCCCTACCGACGTCGCTCGGGTCTGATCGTGATGTTGTTCCGTCATAGTCATTACTTATCCCTACAAGTTGAGAACGATTGTTAAAATAACTTGCAAACCAGTTTATGGCATTTTGGTCAAATCCGTAAAACTTCAATTTAGCTAGCAGTAAGGAAGTATTTATTGTATCAAACGCCCGAGAAAAATCAAGCAGTACAAGTAAAGTACCCTCGCCAGTGTCTTGCGCAGCAAGAATATTATCAACTACATCGAGAAGCGCGGTAGTGGTGCTGTGCCCTTTGCGAAAACCCGACTGGACCTCATAGACTACAGGCCCACGTCGAAAATGGATGGGTCATATGAACCACCTGGGGACGTATATAGGACGATATTAGAGCATAAAATAATAAGATTTAGCACTATGCCGTCACTTGTAAGCTGTCCAACTGAGTGCTGGTGAGAATTCAAAAGTGCATGTAGGGTGAGTACATTTTGGTCATATGATCCTGTACGGCATTTTTACCATCGATAGACACATGAAAAATAATAAGAAAGCCCGCAGTGCCGTACAAAAATGATGCGCCAACAAGTCGGTATTTTTATTTTATTTTCAGCCAATTTCCATGGTGAATTTGGTCATTTGATTCTATACGGCATACGTTTCATACTGTTTGGATACAGCTTCGAATCAGTTATTCCGCAACGCCGTACAAAAATAGTGCGACGATAGAAAAAAATCAAGGGTTACAAACCCCTGTTTTTCAGGGGTCCGGAGGGTCATCTGAAACAGTACGGCTTCGGTTCCAAACATTATTTTAGCACTCAAAAGTACTATTAAAAATAATGCCGTCAAAAAATTTTTGTCCATTTTAATAATAATCTTAATTACATGGTATACTTGATTTTTTAAGCTGTAAAATTATTTGATTCTGTACGGCGACTTTATTTTTAATATGATATTGTAAAATACAATTGTTATAGAGTATTGCCGTTCAAAATAAACTGTTCTAAAAAAAATAAACAGAAATACAAAATCTGAAATTTTAAATATTCATAGATTAATAAAATAAAGCAATTTTCTACATTTTTATTTCTTTTTTTAAAATGTTACTATTGATTTTTAAATTAAAAATAAAATTGAGTATTTTGTGAACATTTCAGTTGTCTACCTGTTGCCATTATTGCTATCGAGCAAAAAATTAAAAAAAAAATCACGTTTGTTGTATGGGAGCCCCCCTTAAATATTTATTTTATTTTGTTTTTAGTATTTGTTGTTATAGCGGCAACAGAAATACATAATCTCTGAAAATTTCAAATCTCTAGCTATAACCGTTCTTGAGTTACAGCCTGAAGACAGACAGACATCGAAGTCTTAGTAAAAGGTATCCGTTTTCACCCTTTGGGTACGGAACCCTAATAAAATAACTATTTTTTAGAAAAAAAATCGATATATTTCGTTGTATGGACTTTTCTTACATTTCGTTCTATGGATATTTGCTTGAGTTTTTTTTCTCCTACAAACCTTTGGACTAACGAAAATGTACGGCATGTAAAAAAATATTATCTATGCATAAGATACTTTCAAAATTAATAATTAATTTTATGTTGATTCAAATCACCCCCCCGGACCACTGGAAAAGAGGGGGTTGTAACCCTCAATTTTTTTTCATTGTCTCATTATTTTTGTACGGCGTTGTGGAATAATTGATTCGAAGCTGTATTTAAACAGTATGAAACTTATGCCGTATTGAATCAAATGACCAAATTTACCATGGAAATTGTCAGAAAATAAAATAAAAATACCGACTTGTTGGCGCATCATTTTTGTACAGCACTGTGGGCTTTCTTATTATTTTTCATGTGTCTATCGATGGTAAAGATGCCGTACAGGATCATATGACCAAAATGTACTCACCCTACATGCACTTTTGAATTCTCACCAGCACTCAGTTGGACAGCTTACAAGTGACGGCATAGTGCTAAATCTTATTATTTTATGCTCTAATATCGTCCTATATACGTCCCCAGGTGGTTCATATGACCCATCCATTTTCGACGTGGGCCTGTAGTCTATCAGGCAAAATGTTATTTGCGTCAAGGTACTGTGTCACCTGACTACAAACTACCCTCTCCAGGACCTTTGACGCACATGGAAGAATACTTATAGGTCTTAATTCCTTTAACTCAGTAACATTGTCCTTTTTGGGAATAGGTTTAACTAATGCCAGACGCCAGGCTTCGGGGAAAACACCAGATTCCAAAGATTTATTGACTATTTTGGTTAAACTGTCGAGGCAAATAGGATATTGACAAATCATCTGTAGCATGTCCAACGTTATGCTGTCGGCACCCATGGCATTAGATTTAATTGAGTTAAGAACCTTTTGAACATGTTCGGTGCTAACAGTGGAAAACGAGAAGGTAGATGAGTTAAATTTATTTGTTTAAAACTACTGGACCGATTTTAAAAATTCTTTAACCATTCGAAAGCTGCATTATTTACGAGTAACATAGGCTACTTTTTATTTTGAAAAATATAGGGTTCCGTAAAATATTTGGGTTTTTCTGACACAATGTGAAAAAAATCAACCAGAAAAGTTACTTATTTTGCGTACGCTGCCTAGACAATAAAAGATAGAACCATACAATGTTCTAAGTAAATGTAGATCTTATAAATATCTACAAAAATGTCCGCGACACACTATACCTATCTATGTCAAGTGAGGCACAACAACCATTTTTTTTATTTAAAAATCTTGATATTTTTTTACTATATTTAAACGCATTTATTTTACTCACGCTGATAATCCTTATCAAAATAAATTATTTTCTCACTAAGTACAGTTTGTGTAGATAATATTTGGTCTTTGAACGATTAAAATTGGACGTTTGGTTTAGAAGTTACGACGAAATTAAAAATTGCGATTTACGCCCGTTTCGAAGTGGGCGCTACCAGGGCGACGCGGGGGTGCGCAGTAGCGAAGATTATGACCGGCCCTGCAGCTGGTAAATCTATACTAAAAGGTTACTTTTTAACTGGAAAAAGGGGTTGTAAGGGGGTGTTTATTACGTAAATTTGTTCAAATTAAGTTAGTTCCAAAAATCATAATAGATGGCGCTGTGCGTTGTCGTACATCGCACAAGCGCTTACTCAAACGTGTTTCTATAAGAGGTGGTGAGGATGATGAAATTTTTAGCGAATTTATTTGAAGTTTTAAGAAGATTCTTGAAGTTTGAAGCAATCGTATCGCGCGCGCGCGGAAGCAACTCTGTAGCTTACATGGAAACGGGAACTACCGCGCGCTATATAAGCTGAAGTCCACGCGGACGGAGTCGCGGGCAACAGCTAGTTATTTATAAATTAGAAACTAGGAGTAGATGAAATCTAGTATTTATTTTTATATTAGTAGCTTCATAATTTCTCCGAAAAATATTTCGTAAGAAAAAAAGGTTCGTGATACATGGCGGGGTCACGCATCCTCCTGCTTGCCAGTGCTTGCTTTACCACGAAACTCGCGGTCATTTGAATTTAGAAACTTTTTGACAATTATGTCATACAAAAACGATGCGATAGATATCGCTACATCTGTAAAATTAGAATACAATGGTAGACGAGATGCCGATAACCGCTAGAGACAGGACTGAGCGTTTGAACCATAGAAACAATATTTTATAGTCCGGTTTCCCTAGAACAATATTTTTTTTAAATGATTATAAAGCAAATTTTTCGTGAGTAGCTTCCTTAGAGTATTAATAACAGTCATAGTAGAGTATTAATAATAGCTTCATTTTGATAAGACAAACAACAATTTCCTCTGCGAAAATTCTTGAAAGTGGTAGCTGACAGAGATAGAAATGATTTAAAATTTAGTTTTGATAGTCCTAAAAATATATGCATTGTTCTTTTTGTAGGACAATGTAACTCTTAAATTAAATATCTACCTATCAAATATACAAAAAATCGGCCAAGTGCGAGTCGCACTCGCACACGAAGGGCTTCGTACTGTGATATAGGTAGTGAAAATAGGGAAAAATTGTGTTTTTTGTATGGGGGCACTTCCTTATTTATTTATTTTATGCTAATGTTATTATTAAATTTAAAGTATAATATATGTAACTCAGGATTTTGTGAAAATATTTTAAGTGTCTATGTACATGTTACCATTATGGATTACGAGATAAAAGGGCAAAAAAGAAAACGTTTGTTGTAAATGGGAGCCCTACCTAAATATTAACTTTATTTTGTATTTAGTAATTTGTTGTTATAGTGGCACCAGAAATACACAAGACAGACAGACGGTCAAACATCGATGTCAATAGGGTTCAGTTTTTAACCTTTGGGTACGGAACCCGATAATCAACAAAACTTGAGTGTTATGTATGAGGACTCAAAATTCAAAACTATCGAGTAACGAGTAACGATACAATAGTAACGAGTACGAACAGTTAAAGTAACGAATACATACGGGTACGCTTTTTTTCGTTACTTTTACAGCTCTACTAACTAATATAAAATAACATTTAAAAATAATAATTTAAAAGTTTGAAATTGGAATTGTAACGCGGTAAGGGAAAAGACCTAATGCTAGACACTGAACTAATAGATGACACTTATGACAAAAGTACCATAAAAATAAGAATTACTCTAATTATTTCTCACCACTGTAAATTTTATAAGCTTCTCAAGCTATCTGTTGAATTGAAAAAATATATTAGAGACTCCTTCGGGAACAAAATTTTAAAATGGGATCAGTTTTCGTAAATAATATGACCGCGTCAACACGCGCTCGGCAATTTCTTAGCAAATAGGTTAAGGAAGGCGAAATTTTGCACGTAAGTTTTGAATAAATTTATTTGATTTTTTGTAATTTCTATTGATTTCATTGGATTAATGGTCATGTTGTATGCACTAATTAATGTTTATTTCAGATTTTTTATCCATTTTCCCTAACAATATAAAGGGTGTCTACTATTAGTTCTTGAAAATGTAAAAAACCTAATAGATGACATGGATCTCATCTTTGAGTTTTGCAATCCATACTAAAGTTATTTTGTACTTTATTCTACTGCAAAAATCATCACTATTCTCTGAAAATATAATTCTATTTACAATCTAAGAACTTAGAACTACTGCACCTAAAAATGGACATGGTGTCTTATATTAGACCTTGTACTGATCTAAAAATCGATTCTTTAGTTTTTTAGCAGTAAAAAGAAGAAAAAGGAGAGCTGAGAAAAGAAAGAAGAAAAAAGAAGAGGCAAAAGAAGCATGGAGACTAAAGACTGAAAATAAATTTGCTAGGAAAAAAATATGAAAAATAAAAATAAAAGGAAAGATAGTTTCAGCATGAAAGAAGAATGAATAGAATCTGGAGACAACGTGGATAATATTTCTGATGCATGTAGTTACTATGATGAAGTAAATGAAATCATTTGAAAAATGGCAAATAAAGACCTAATAATAGGAAAAATGTAAAATGTAATGTAATGTTCTATGTCAACTATTAGTTCATATTGGTGTCTAATATTAGTGATTTTCGTTTTTTGTGATGTCATCTATTAGTACTTATGACTAAGTTTACAAAAAGACCAATAATATATTTTTTAATTGATTTGTCAGAGAATAATTATAATAGTTTTATTTTGTAAGAGTTACTGAAGACATGGAAGAAGTTATCAATCCTTTATTTTCATAAATATATATTTTATAACATTCAAATGTTTCATGTTTCCTTAAAGTGTCTGCCATTAGGTCTTTTCCCTTAAATACTCGTAGCTACGTCGGAGATTGGTTATGAAATGGGTTATCGTGGTTATTACGAATCTGATGTATGAAGTTGATAGCGATGGTAACAAGGGTCTGACATGACCCACGGCAACGGACTCCAGGGACGGATAGTGCAAACCAACTTTGACTTCCTTTGTGTTTTCAAAACAAAAACCTATTATAATTGAGCGCTCACGTGGAAACTATAACGAAATGTATTATGTAACCACTAGTTAAAAAAACAATTGCTCTAATGTCCGTTTTCTGAGGTTTTACTTGTCATTAACTCAACATCATAAACCGAGTATTAGCATTTTTCTATTTATTTTATGAATATTAAATTTCGCTGTAAAGGTGAAAGTTAGTTTGCTAATTCATCACTCAAAAATTACAGAACGGATCAAATCGGGCAATGTGATAGTTTTAGATAGGCTCTTTTTATTTCGCAATTCGCTAGTACTTTTTATGCTTAAAGTAAAAAGCAACCGCTGTGTCGCGCGGATGCATATGTCGCAGGTAAATAAGGATATCAGGGATTTCACGAAATCCCTAGGGATATCACGAAATCCCGGTAAATGCCGAATATTTTTGTTTATTACGTCTTACAAAAATATCTCGTGATATGTCATTTCACGAAACAAAACTATTATAGTGGAGTGCCTAGAGCGTAAAAATCGTGCAAACCTCCGATTTCCGTAATAGTGGATGAAAATTGAAAAGAATAAAAGGAAAGCTGATAACATAAATAAAAAAGTTTACCTATTGAAAAGTTGTGCTTTTAATTTTTTAATTATTCTATACCACTACAGTTACACTCATAAATTTTAAAATTTTGAAGAAAACATGCATTCCTTTCAGTTCAGTTATATAGCAAAATAATAAAATATATTACTATTTTTCTTATTCAAAACGTTGATTATATTCCGGAAAACGAAAATAAGTGAAAAAAATATATAATTTAGATTTAAAAATTAATATTTTTGTATCTAGATGAGCATGCCGCCGAATATGTTTGTTGTGTGCTTCGGCAGTAAGTACCTGATAAATGGCGTTCCAATTTTTTTGGTTTTAAATAGGAAGTTTAAAATTATTTCTCAGGCCTTAAAAAGACTTCTGTTTATTAATGCGTAATTTTTTTTAGCTCATACTTTATCAACTTTTCCGATAATGTAGCACAAACTTTTCGCGTATATTTCAAAGAAATTCTGTATTTTATTTCTTTTGGTTAGGTTTTAACAAAATAAAATTTATTTTTTATCTATTTTTTTTCATTGATTACATTCGCTAAAACATACTTACAGGAAAAAAATACAAATTAGGTTACGAACCGATATTTTTTGTATTCAGGTAAGCATTTTCCAAACATAGGTCGTAGCATGCGTCTTTAGTAAGTACGTGAGATATGTAGCACCCAATTTTTTTTGGCTTTAATAAGAAGTTTAAATATATTTCAAGGGCTAGAAAAAGCCTTTCGTTTGTTGATGCATTTAACGTTTTAGCTCTTACTTAAATAAATTCTCAACAAATGTAGAAAAAAAATTTTGGTCTATTTTACACATTTTTGGAGATATTAAAACATTTTATGTACTTAAAACTCATCATTTCTCTAAAAATTAAATACGCACAATAAGTACGTGTAACACACTTTTCGTTACAATCCTTAAATCCTCCCAAACCCTTTTATCCTGGTTACGACGAGCGTTAATCTCTAAAAACTTGGCAAAAATCTTATAGTTTTATTTAGCTTAGCAAAGCAAACTTTCTTTTTTAAAAATTGATGTTTGGTTAATTTTTAATGTAAACAATCGGATAACAGTCATTAAAAAACAAGATCAAGATTTTTTTTTTTCTTGACTGGTTTTATATGGTGAAATATTAATTTTTAATTAAGTAGGTAACTAAAAAATTTTTTGATAAACATTTACTCACATACCCATTAAAAAAAAAGAAAATGACACCACAAAAACAACAATCCATTCACAATTACAATTTTCGGAGGTTAAAACCTCTGGCGACTCCACTACTAGTGAAATGTCAGAAAAGCAGATACCGCCGAATAAAAATCAAGCCACGCATTTCTCTCGCACGCTCTAGTACACATACGGGTACTTTGATAGGATCATCTAACATCTTACTCTGACAAGTAAGATGTTAGATGTTCCATGCGTCGGATGGGCGTGTAAAAAGTCGGTCCTGCGCCTGATCTCTCTCCAGTCGTGTCAGTCTTCACTCTTCCATCCCACTGGGTTATGCAAGTAAAGGAATAGAGAGATTGCTCTTGTGTACTACGCACACACTTGGGCACTATAAAAATTACTCCTTCGTATAAGGCCTGGTTTCAATGAAACCGGCCACCGTCTCCGAAACCGGTGTGGGAGTTATTATTGTTATTATCACACGTGTAAAGCAACTATATAGCAGATCTAAGGGGGCATCACCATATCTCTGAATCATACAGTTGAAACCAGCTGAGGATTCTTCATCAGATACTTCAGACCTTTGTACGTCAAATGAAGCGGCTGACCAAGTTGAATATTTTTTGTAAAGGTGACATGTCTATCTCTAATAGTTTGGATAAGCTCTTGTATTCCGTACTCAAAGGGTAAAACTGTCTGTCCGTCTGTCTGTCTGTCTCCAAGCTGTATCTCAAGAACCGCTATAGCTAGACGAGCCGTGCCAGCTCGAGCGATGCATTTGCTTCACTCCCACTAGTGCCCGTGTGGATACTAGAGCGAGCGAGAGCAATGTGTGGCTCGATTTTCATTCGGCGGTACCCGCTTTTCTGACATTTCACTAGATTTAGTTTAGTGAAATGACATATCACTAGATATTTTTAGTAAGAAGACGTAATAAACAAGAATATTCGGCATCTACCGGGATTTCGTGATATCCCTAGGGATTTCGTGAAATCCCTGATATCGTCTTTTCCCTGCGACACATATAAATTTAAGCCTAAGTTTAGGTATTTGCAAATTATTATTCTTGTCTAAACCTTAAGCTTAGTACTGAAAGAAAGTAAAAAAAGATAGCAGCTCATGCAATTTCAGTACGTCGAAGGCCGAAGCCTCAGAAAATACCAACATAACCGCACTTGCTAATATAACCAAAATTAGTTGCCTAATAATCTATTTGTCTTCCGACATCGGGCGGATAATACAGATTACGGTTACAGTTGTGTGTTGTGTCCCATTGAGATCAAGACAAATCTATTCTAATGTTGATTAATCGTGTAATAGTTTCAAGAAGCACTAGACATTCTCATATCCTGAATGTAACACATTACGTGTTATATGACATACTATAAATTATGGCCTATAGCTATGTCCACATTATGCGCTTTCGTCTTCAATTTTCGTCATCTTCTTGCATTCAACTTTCGTTTTGGCGCATTCAATAATTGAATGCGTCAAAGAACGCAACGTCAACTGTCATTTTTAATAACAAAGCGAAAGATTTGGACGGTCAGAGGGCATGCGTCGCGGGCATGCCTCACGTTCGCTGTTGACTGCAATATAACGCATGCCCTTGACGAACAGAAAAAGGCACAGTGTGGACAAAGCTTGTGGACTACACCACGAGGCAAGTTCATTCTCATATTATCCTGAATGTAACACATGTTATATGACATACTATAATAATATGCGGGCCGATTCTGTATCGTACATTTGTGAGTTAATCACTGAGTTAGTAACGAAACGGAGGAGTGAGCAACCGAAAGTCTCACTTTTGTATGCAAGTGAATACAAAAAGTGGCACTTTCCGTTACTCACTCCTCGGTTTAGTTACTAACTCAGTTATTAACTCACAAATGCACGATACAGAATCGGCCCGATGGTCTATGGACTACACCACGAGGCAAGTTCATTCTCATATCCTGAATGTAACAAATGTTTTAAGACTTACTATTATAATATGGTCTACACCACGAGGCAAGTTACTTCATCTTAAACGTATGGCCTATGGGTGACTAGCCTCATGGTGGTGTGCCAATTTATTCAATAAGACCATATTATTAAAATTATTTTATTTTCTTAAATTTTTTAATTAGGAGAATGACTGCAGTCGCCAGAGGTTTTAACCTCCGAAAATTGTAATAGTGAATGGATTTTTGTTTTTGAGGTGTCATTTTCTTTTTTACACTATTACTTGCAAAGTTTACCAAAAATTTTTTTGTGCTTTTAATTTTTTAGTTACTTAATTAAAAATTAATATTTCACCATATAAAACCGGTCCCGAAAAATTTTTTTTTTCTTGTTCCTGTTATTTAATGACTCTTATCCGATTGTTTACGTTGAAAATTAACCAAATACACAATTTTTAAAAAAGAAAGTTTGCTTTGCTAAGCTAAATACAACTATAAGGTTTTTGCAAAGTTTTTAGAGATTAATGCTCGTCGTAACCAAGATAAAAGGGTTTGGGTAGATTTAAGGGTTGTAACGAAAAGTGTGTTAAGCTTACTTGTTGTGCGTATTTAATTTTTAGAGAAATGATATCTTTTAAGTACTTAAAAACGTTTAAATATCTCCAAAAATGTGTAAAATAGACCGAAAATATTTTTCTATATTTGTTGAGAATTTATTTAAGTGAGAGCTAAAACATTAAATGCATCGAAAAATTAAAGACTTTTTCTGGTTTTTGAAATATATTTAAGCTTCCTACTTAAAGCCAGAAAAAAAATTGGGTGCTACAAATCTCACGTACATACTAAAGACGCATGCTGCGACCTATGTTTGGAAAATGCTTACCTGAATGCAAAAAATATCAGTTCTTAACCTAATTTGT
Source organism: Polyommatus iphigenia (assembly GCA_963422495.1). Taxonomy (NCBI): domain Eukaryota; kingdom Metazoa; phylum Arthropoda; class Insecta; order Lepidoptera; family Lycaenidae; genus Polyommatus; species Polyommatus iphigenia. The sequence goes on from OY730182.1 coordinate 30,400,869, forward strand.
ATTTTTTTCCTTTAAGTATGTTTTTAGCAAATATAATTAATGAACTATCCGTGAAAAGTTAGTGCTACATTTTCAGAAAATTTAATAAAGTAAGAGATAAAAAGTTATACACATTAAGAAATAGAAGGCTTTGTTAAGCCTAAAAAATTATTTTAAACTTCCTATTTAAAACCAAAGAAAAATTGGAACGCCATTTACCTGGCGAGGCACACAACAAGCACATTTGGAGGTATGCTCATCTACATACAAAAATATTAATTTTAAATATAAATTATATATTTTTTTCAACTTATTTTCTTTCTTTGGAATATAAGCAACGATACGAATCAAAAAAATAATGAAATATTTTATTATTTTGCTATATATTTAAAAGAAAGAAATATGCAAATTTTCTTCAAAATTTTACAGTTTATGAGTTTACTTGAAGTGGAAGAGAATAATTTAAAAATCAAAAGCACAACTTTTCAATAGGTAAACTTTATTATTTATGTTATCAGCTACACATTCCTTTTTTTCTTTTCAATTTTCATCCACTATTGCAAAAATCGGAGGTTTGCACGATTTTTACGCTCTGGGAACTCCACTAAATAGTTATGGGCAAATTTCACTGGCAGGTCTCTATAACCCTTTAGTACTTACTAGATGACGCCCGCAACTCCTTTGCCCTAAAATTCATTTATCGCGCAGGAACCCTACATTTTTTCGATATAAAAAGTATCTTATATCCTTTCCCGGGACTCAAAGTACCTCTATTCAGCAAAATCGGTTCAGCCGTGAAGAGGTAACAGACAGACAGACACACTTTCGCAAATCGCATTTATAATATTAAGTATGGATGCAAAATGTATTACATATTGTATTCTTTCCATTACATCAAGCGTAACAATTTTTATAGGCGACTTAGTTTACGTTAGAGTTAGACGTTGTATATTGTCTCTGAAGCGGATTTCTTTATTTCTTACTGCACTTCGGGTTGAAGGATTTTGTTCAAGAAAATCAACACTTTTTCAGGATGACTTGCCTCCTTGTACCAACTATTGATTGAATCTTGATACTTTTTATGAAGGTGCTAAATATCGTTTAGTTACTACGCGTAGTTCGCAATGCTTTCGATATCGAAGCGGCAATGGATTATACAGTGACGATCTCGTGTCATTGGGGAGCGTAGGAAGTACAAGGTAACGCTGAACGTTACAAAGTGCGAGCCTTTTGTCTCATATTAGGCTCGTTTCAAATGGAGCGACTCGTTGAACGGAAAAAAAGTTAATTATACATCTTCATGGAGTATGTTTTTTATTATGTTAATTGTAAACTTCATAAGCATCTTTAGGCCGTGTTCAGACCAAACTGACTATACGCCGCTGAATGTGAGCAGGCTCACTGTGAGCCCCAGTGTGAACGTAAGTGAACGTGAAAATATACGGTATCGAATATCCGCGCCTACGCCTAGCGTAATGGCGTATAGTCAGGTGTGAGCGAAAAAGTGAATTTATATGGAAATACAATAAACTGCGTAACGCTCGCTCACATTCAGCGGCGTAAAGTCAGTTTGGTGTGAACGTTCACTTAATCCTTCAAGCCCCTGCATACGAGCACCGGTGATAGCGACAACAATAGAATACAATAACTTTTCCAAGAATCCCCGATCGAAGGATTAAAATAATTCAAAAACAATATTAAATATTTATTGTAAAGTAATTTTCGGCAATATTAAATGCTGTAGTTGTTATAGATGGGTAGGTAAGAAGGTAGTATTTAGTAACGATTTCAAAGAGGCGTCGAATAATCAGCTAAATAACATCTAGTTTCTCCACTGTCACCAAATATCGAGATAAACCACCGACTAATATCGTAAGGATTTTCACAGTAAAACCTTTCGTGCAAAATAGTACGTGTCGCGGTGGCCGGAGTGGGCTTTATCCGCAGGGCGGATTGCGCGCGCAGCCCGCCGCCATTTGTGGCTGCAGTCGTACTCAGCGCGCTCGACTCGCGCCATGCGTCCCACAACTTAATTCAATTACATAATCTACCCATTCATTCACTCCTTTTTTTAATTACTATAACCGTGCGCGTACCGTGTTCGTAATAGTGAACGCCTGTGATTGATTCTGTGCCGTGGATGCGGAGGGCGGGAGATGGACACAGAATAGGTACGCTCTATACTTATACGTATCTCGAAGCACGCTACGCTACGTCCAGTACCTACAACCTCATTGTGATTTCAAATCTGGAACGAATAATTCGTTTTTATGTTGATTTTCCTGTTGCAAGGCCTCGGACGTTTTACATTTAGGCTCGTTTATTTACATCCACGAATCCCCATAGACAACATCGCTTGAGCTTTTGTTGTTTCCGTGTCTATGGTAGGTACAGCTCCGTAATTATTTCAATGAAGCCTTGGGAATAGTATGTACTTCCGTTTTGCTGAATTATTTTATTTTAAAATACCATGGAGGCAGTTAATTTAAAAATATGATAAAAAAACAAAACACTAAAACACTAACTATAGGTACACTCTGCTATGTATACAGCGTGGTTGTAATAATATGGGTTGTTATTACAGTAATCCTTATAGTATCAGATAATATTATCTGACTGTCTTTTGCAGCTTAAAATCTCGTAAAGATCGCGCGCGCGATACTGCAGTCCATCCTGCTTCTTCTTGAGTTTTCTTTCTTTACACATAATTACACATTTAACGTATTTTCTAAGTAGCTGAGCATTTTGCTTAAAATTAAGTATTGCTTTACATACGTTCAAACGTTATTTGGTTAGAATACCAAGCGAAATCTTTATTTTGAGTATTGATTTTATTAAAGGTATATTAAATGTCAGTTTTACATTCTGTGGAAACGTTACTGGTTGAGATTTAAATTTGATGGCCTCATCAAATTTGAATCTTAACCATAGCTAGCTATATTTGTTGATGCGCAGGCGCAAGGTACGCGTTATGATCATAACAATGTTTTGATTTAGATTCAATTTGACATAATATATTAGAGTATCAAAATACACATGTAAGCGGGCATAGAAGGTAGAATAAATCCATAACTGTACGAAAAAGTGAAAATGATGGAAGCAGTTGAGAGCCCAATTTTGATGACTAAGCTGTTTCATTACAATTTTGGCAATCAATTTTCTTAGCCAGAAATTAAACCCACTGTATTGAGAAGAAATTAATTAAAAAAATAATTATTGCAACATTAAGGAAATAGTTTTTTTCTAATTTTTGAGTCAAAGTATTCTTTAGTCGTTGTCATCCTTCAATAAATAGAATAAAAAAGCAGCATTAAGAGGATACACGAATACTGTTTTTCCATACAAACGTATTCCCCAATTTACTCCCTGGACAATGCGTCTAGACAAATGATTTTTTTAAACAATATTGGGATCTGATAAAGCTATGCCTCTACATTCGATTTTTTCTAAATTTACTACTAAAAATATGACCCTTAAAAAATCGCAAAAAAATGAATGCCCTGTAGGCCGTACCCCGCCAATCCACCGACCATAAAATAAATTTGAAAGATATTTAAGATAAAATAAAAACGTAGAGGCATAGACTCACTCTTCCGGAAGATATTAAAAAAATAAATAATTAGATAGGCTCTATTATGAAGAAGGAATCAGAGGAATACGTTACCTCGATTTACTGTATCTGTCTATATCACATTACACGTGCCGGCGCAGGGTGAAGCGTGACGGCAATAGTTTCTTCATTCGAATTTTACTGCACCCGCGTTCCCTCTTAACTTAACAGAGAATTTTGGCGCGTGTAGCCTGTAGGCTCTGTAGCGCAACTTCTTGCAGGTGGCAGCTACGCTCCTGCTACGAGTACGCTACGCACGTAGAATGCGCGTAGCACGTATAAAGCGCGTCTAAATGGCCCTTAATACGTCATTTCATTTAATAATTCATCAAATTATTATTATTCGAATATTATAGTTCATTGCTTATAGATACTCATGAGAATTATACACGATAATAAATTATTATTGTTTGTGTTTTATATTTTTCAATAATTAGTATCTACGCAGAAACTAAATTAATATCAAAAATGATAAAAACACACTTGGGATCAGATTTTTTTATCAAGGTTGGTATCCATTATTGGTGGTGGTATTGAATTTTTTTCATCTTTGTTAAATAATCTTTTAGCTAAGTAACTCAGCGGCAAAATGAGTTATTTAAATTTTATTAAAAATCCAACTTAGGTACATTAATACCGTAACATTAAGTGCAACACGTTAAAGCGATTTCCATCAAAGACAGCAATGATTAGGTAATTAAAATATGAGACGATAAATGAGGAAGTAATTAAATATTAAAAATCGCTACCATTAGCGCCGCTGCATCTGTGCTTTTTTCTGATGTCGGAGATTTAAAAACATTAAAACTTATTAAGCTATTACATTTTACTATTTATTAGAAGCTCAAAGCTGCAACGAGGGTGTTTGAAATGCTGAAATGCTGAAATTTGGTATAGAGATACTTTGAGTCCCGGGAAAGGACATAGGATACTTTTGATCCCGGAAAAATGTACGGTTCCCGCGCGATAAACTAATTTTGGCGCAACGGAGTTGCGGGCATCATCTAGTTATAGAAGTCTTTGGCGCTGCTATGTAGCCTTAGGCGTCCATTAGACGATCATGTCCTGGTCAGTCAATTCCATCAATCATGACTTTCGTTTGACTGATGGTGAGTGTAGGAATTAATTTCACACCACACAGTCATTCCGACTGATTGTCAGTCATACGCAAAACTTCACAAATAATACACATTTCCACGCAAGATAATTATGGACGACTGACTGACTGGCGCGTGATTGACGAAATGCCATTAAACGTTTACTCAAAAATCATGATTGATGGTTGCATGACATAAAAACCAAAATATCCAGATAACTGTCAATCAATTCATGCAACCATCAGTCACTGCATTACAGGGCAGGTTATTCAACACTCACAATCATGACTGTGGTAAAACTGGCAGCAAAACCTACGGTGTAATGAATGCCTTGGATCTATCGTGTCAAACTGTTATCATATGATATAGCTGTCATAATATGTGTCACGGCATAGCTGTCATGTGTCACGATAATATGCCTATTTGACACAATAGACCCTAAGGCTACATAGCGGCACCTGGTGGCAAATAGAATTTCAAACACCCTCATTGCAAGTGTACTTTTGACTCCCAATTGCAGTTAAATTAATGAAAAAATGAAATCAACACATTTCCACACTTATTGAATCAAAGAAAAATATTTATCAACAAGCTATCGGTGGCTCTACAAAGCAAATTTTCGTTCCAGTATTCTTGCAATGTTTGAAACAAAAAATAGCTCTACATTTTGGTCATAGCTTTTGTTGAGTGCTTTGAATAAAACGAGTGCTTTTGGGTCCTCGAATCCGGAAAAGGAATTTAGGAATAAATCGGATCAAGAAACCGTATTTGTGGCGCTGGACTAATCTCCTAAATAATGTAAAAGCGTTGATTGATCGTATTTTTGTCGAGAGGTTTACATTTACATACGCGAATTAAATAATTCTAGAAATGTTACACCATTTTAATGTGTGGTGTCATGTTTCGAGAATTATTTAAATAAACAAGGCGCATTTCAAAAATGAAATTGACATCAAGAAGAGAGTTAATTACGAAAAGAGAAGCTGAAATGTTTTAACTTAATCTTTTTCAAATTCATCCTGTCTGTAAAGACATTGATCGATATTCAAATGTTATTTTATCCGTTATTCATTACCTACTAGATGACGCCCGCAACTCCATTGCGCCAAAATTCGTTTATCGTACCGTACATTTTCCGGGATAAAAAGTACCCTATGTCCTTTCCCGCGACTCAAAGTATCTCCATACCAAATTTGAGCAAAATCGGTTCAGCGGTTTGGGCGTGAAGAGGTAACAGACAGACAGACAGACAGACAGACAGACACACTTTCGCATTTATAATATTAGTATGGAAGTATGGAAGTATGGATATGGAAGTATGGATATGATATTTAATAACTTAATTATGAATGGATAGACGTCTACTTGTGAATATTTATTTAATACTAGATGACGCCCTTAACTCCGTTGAGCTAGAATTCGTTTATCGCGTGGAAACCATACATTTTCCTGGGATAAAAAGTATCCTATGTCCTTTCTCGGGACTCCAAGTATCTCCATACCTTTCAGCAATATCGGTTCAGTGGTTTTCGTATGAAGAGGTAACAGATAGACCGACAGACAAATAGACACTTTCGCATTTATAATATTAGTATGGATATGGATTCACTAATCGAAGATTTTTGCTGCATTCTCCATTCCCAAATCCCGATCCACCGATGACATAACATCTGAAACCAACGAAACATGTAACCAGATTCCGGATATCGTCGATAGAATCATATTAGTGTTGTGTCTGATGTCTCTCTGTGTGTCACATAAAGCTGTGAATTATTCAAAGAGGCACCAAATTGCATTCCGCGGTCGGTATGCAGCAATCTGAACGTTTAGTCTGCGATTGTGGTTTCCAATTGTGGCATTCCGCGGGAAGCGAGGATTTGCTGAATATCAAGATGAGGAAATCGAACCCCGCTTACAATATTGACGGCTGATATTTATAGGATACAATCGAGTATGGATTTTCGTGTTGGGCTCGATCGAGTTTAAGTTGTCATCAGACTTTTCTCTCGTGTTATGGTTTAACCTAAGCCGCAACTAGTGGTGTTTAAACTAAATATTATATCTTATACCTGTAAACGAGCAATTCTTGTATATATATATATATATATATATATATATATATATATATATATATATATATATATATATATATATATATATATATATATATATATATATATATATATATATATATATATATATATATATATATATATAATTTGAATCTCGGATAAGTCGATCTAGCTAGGAATCATTTTTAGAAAATGTCATTTTGTTCGTGTTTTATCGAATACCGAGCAAAGCTCGGTCAATTAGCTAGTTGTATTATAAATGAGCAACTATTTGGCGATCTTCATCTTTTCACTTAAATCCTCTAGCTTCCTAATAGGAAACACCATACATGTCAAAAATATAAACGTAAGTACGTCTATACATCTATACTAATATTATAAAGAGGTAAACTTTGTTTGTTTAATTGTAATGAATAGGCTCAAAAACTACTGGACCGATTTTTAAAATTCTTTCACCATTCGAAAGCTACATTATTTACGAGTAACATAGGCTACTTTTTATTTTGGAAAATATAGGGTTCCGTAAGATATTTCAGTTTTTCGGAAAGAACCAGAAAATTTACTTATTTTGCGTACGCTGCCTAAACTATAAAAGATAGAACAATACAATGTTAAAAATAAATGTAGATCTTATAAATATCTACAAAAATGTCCGCGACACAATATACCTATCTATGTCAAGTGAGGCACAACAACCATTTTTTTATTTAAAATCTTGATTTTTTTTTGGACTACATTTAAACGCATTTATTTTACTCATGCTAATAATCCTTATCAAAATAAATTATTTCATCATTAAGTACAGTTTATGTAGATAATATTTGGTCTTTGAATGATTAAAATTGGACGTTTGGTTTAGAAGTTATGGCGAAATTAAAATATTGCGATTTACGCCCGTTTCGAAGTTGGCGCTACCAAGGCGGGGGTGCGCTCGCGGGAGGGGAGTTTAGATCTATGAGTAGTAGTAGTAGTAGATCTATGAGTAAGCAAACAAACAAAGTCTACCTCTTTATAATATTTGTATGGATTAAAAACTACTGAATCGATTTTAATCATTTATTCAGTGAGTGACATAGGCTATATATTTTATACCCGTGCGAAGCCGGGGCGGGTCGCTAGTAATACATATAATAAAACTGTAGAAATAAAAATTCTGTACATTAAAGCTATTCAAAAAATAATAAGCGGGGGGTGTTACTACATCGCTATAGAAGCCAAAAATGCGGTTAGTTTTTTTGTCTGTCTGTCTGTCTGTCTGTATGTTTGTTCCACTATCACACGAAAACTACTGATCCTATTTGAATGCGGTTTTCGCAGATATATTTGTCTTCTTCCAACTTAACATCTAGTCTATAAAAAAAAATTCCCCCGCCCGTCTAAAGGGACGAAAGAGGGGCTCAGATTTTGTATAAGACTTTTGCTTTAACACGAAAACTACTGATCCGATTTGCATACGGTTTTCGCAGATATATTTGTCCTCTTCCAACTCAAAATCTGGTGCATAAAAATCGCCCCCCCCCTCTAAGGGGAGCAAAGAGAGGGTCAGATTTTGTATCAAACTTTTTTCTTTAATGGACTTACTTCATATTATTAACTGTTTGTTCCAACTTAACATCTGGTGTATAAAATTTTTCCCCCCACCCCTCTTAGGGGACAAAAGAGGGGGTAAGATTTTGTATCAACTGATGAAGTAGAAATAATTTGAATGGCAAAACAACGTTTGCCGGGACAGCTAGTTAATAATAAACTAACAACAGTTTATTTTATTTGCATTTTAAATTTTAATACATCTAAAATATGGACGCAGAATACACTAGATACTTAAAAAACAAAGGGGTTTAATTTAACTTCCACAAATATACACATATTTCTTGAGATTTTGTGCAAGTTGGTACAGTCAGGTGTCAACAAAAATCATCTTTTGCCTCATGGTTTGCGGCAAAATCACAATTTCGCGGTTGCCGACTGTACGTAACCGCAGCTTGTGCCTTCAGTTTAATCGGATTATAACCTAACCAATTAGCAGATGTTTTCATAATCTTGTCAAAGTTTCTTTGTGAGAAGTTTGACAAACAATGTACCTCTAGGTACTTACCTCGAAGTAGAGATGGCCTCGAAGCGCTCTGTGTTACTTTTAAACAGCCTTTGAAACATTTCTCTTAACACAAGCCGTATTTTCGCCTTGTTTCTGAGTTCTTTATAAATTTTGGTAGGTAGGTACTGTATTGTTATCAATTCTTTACCTTTTCATTTCAGATTTATGTTTCATAAATAAGGATTTGTATTAAGGCCATGAGCTAATTTTAGTCCCGCGACTTAGCATACGTTCTTTTTCCTGAAATTCAGGTTCAATTTCAGGTTTTAAAAATATTTTGTTTTTTTGGATTTAAAATTATGAAAACTCATAGTTTGAAGAATTTAGATTTTTCGAAACGAACCAACATCTTCTTTTGTATAAATCAAAACATATAGTCGTTGAAGTCGACAGATGTATAGTACGGTTTTAATTTCTTGTTTTGGCAAACAATTAGTCTAGAATGGTGAAAACCAACAGACAATGTCCGTTGTTTGTGAACTTTGATGGTCGGGCCCGCTATATCAACTTTGCAGCATTTTGTCCCATTAAAATGTATGGGTGTGTACTGCAGAACAATAACATAAACTTTCGATTTAATATTATAGTAGTAGTTCTAAATTTTATAACCATTCATTTAAAACCTTTATTTTCTGAGTATTCCAATGATAACATTGATCTGAATATTCCAATGATAACATTAATTCTCATTCCTCGAAGTTTATATACACTAATTAATAAAGAAGAGAGTCAAATGAAAATTAATGTTTATTTTGCTTAAAGAGAACAAAGCAAAACGAAGAGAAACAAAATCTGAAATTCACAAAACATTTTATTGAAGCCTCCACACGTTCTGATTAATTACTATCTGGCTTGGACCTTGTTTTGTTTTGGTTTGTTTTTCTCTTTCAATCTGTTTGATAGGCATCATGTAACAAAAAACAAAACAAAACAACATTTTCGAATAGCATCGATAGTTTTTTTATGACAGGTGGACATCAGGATTTGTTGTAAAACAAACGAAATCAAATTTAACGAGTACGCTTTGAAACAACGTAGGAAGTATTTGAAAAAATTCAAAAATAAATTATAAAAATACTCTGTATTTAAAAAGTAGGAAAATATGAATATATTAAGCAAAAATATATATTCTAAGTCTGTCTTAACAATGGTATAACCCGTTGTATTTTGTTTGCCGCTCTTCCTCAGACAAAGCCAAGAGTTTTCGGAATTCAAGAGGTCACTGTAATATAAAGAATAAAGACTTGGAAATACGAAAGACGATAAATTTTCAAGTAAAATAATTTTACTCTCTTGGATAACTTGTCTTCAATAGCAAATCGGAAAGCCGGTGGGAATCAGGATTTCCTACTGATTTTAGATTTCTCCAACGTAGAACGTTCGTGTTTTATTTATAACGTTTGTACTTTGCTTTATTTGCAATATCTACAATCTACATGCCTGCAAAGGGTAAACGTGGATGACCAAGAAAGAATTTCGAGACAAATTCAGTGCTTCGTAATCCTAAAGGTTGCTAAAAACGATTTTAAATATCTCACTTTGAACAGGCTTTGCCCTAAAACGATCGTGACGATAATTCGAATTTCGAAGCGTCTTAATCTTTTTACTTTCAACAGAAAGTTCGAAAAGCTGATGTAAAATATTTCAAAGATTTTAAACTTTTGATATATTTTACTTGATAGAAGTATGGTCGAGTTTGAATAAATTTACTATGGTATGGATTGGGATAGAACTTAGATAAAACATTTCTGTTGTCCTAACATGGCAAACTCTACCTCACTGGATTCGTACCACGACGTTAAAAATTATTACAATATCACAGTAATGTTCATCATTACTCATATCTTGATTTAAAATCTGAAGACATTATAAAGACCGTGGCCATTTCCATATCGGGCGTTTCAAAGCCCTTAAAACCGTGGATTTGTCGTACCCTGGGGACAAAACCACAGCGTGAAGGCCGTAACAAAGCTCGTGTTTTTCTCCTAGATTAAATCTGACAGCGTTTTGCCATTATGGACTAGCAGTAGGTACTGAGACAAAAAAATTACCGCCTATAAAGGTTTGTCTTTAAAATTAATAACAACAAAAATATTGACATTGTGATCAACCTACAAATAATTAATTAGATGTTTCCCATAATCTTGTTGTGTCGTATTTGATAATCGCATGGGAATAATACATTTTCCCACGAGATTGTATGTCCTGATTACGTGACTTAAAGTTTTCTCTTCATACATCAAAGTCGACCGTGCAGAGGTTACAAAAATAAACTCTTTCATAATATAAGTATCCATTAACTACCAGCTTAAGAAACCTGTTAAGCCCAACTTTATCATAATAAAATTTTAAAATGTCTAGTATAAAATGGGATATTATGAAGTTCATAGCATGTGTTCGTTTCCCACGCCATCGGTCGATGCAGGCTGATCAATGGTCCGAAAGTAACAAGCCTTTATCGCGGTCACGTTACAAAGACGTAGCGAGTCCCTTATATTTTTACTTTGATGTTATAAGGGTATAACTGTGTAAGCATCAAAATTAAAATTGGGTTTATTACATTATAACTGTAACCATTTATATTTTCTTACACTTTTATTTCCTCAAAAACCTAACACCATAGAGAAACATAACTTAAATTTTGAAACACAACTAAAACCCCAATTTCATATATATGTTTTCGATATGTTATAGTTTCGATTCTTATTCAAACCTTTCTTATCAAAGTACAAAATGGTATTCTCATGAAATTTCAATGTTTTAACGTTTCATTTATTTGGTTTGACATAATTTTTTTATCAGAATACAATTTTGTAGTTTGGTAGAAATACTGCATCCAACATGGAAAGATGCTAAAATTAATAAAAGTTGAATTTAAATAGTTAGTTGAATCGGGCTATAAGGCTTACTGCCCTACTCAGAGTGGAACATTAAATTACTTAAATGTAATTCATTTAAAATTTTGACATAAGCCTCCATACATTATCAGTCAAACTGTTCATTAAATTGAAGGTTAGTCATAATTAAATGTCTCTGCGTATGGCGGTTAATGTTGTATTGTAAACGTCAGTTTGCTACGCAGCTGCTACGGAGCATTGGACAGTATAATATTACTAGCGACCCGCCCCGGCGTCGCACGGGCATAAAATATATAGCCACTGAAACAATGATTAAAATCGATAGCCTATGATCCTTCACGTGGTCTACTTCTTATCTGTGCCAAATAACATAAAAATTGCTCCAGTAGTTCGCGAGATAAGCCCTTTCAAATAATTTCCCCCGTTTTTTCCCACATTCTCCTATAAGTCTTCGCGTGATAAAATATAACCTATATCCTTCCTCAATAAATGGGCTATCTAACACTGAAAGAATCATCAAAATCCGTTGCGTAGTTTTAAAGATTAAAGGGTTCAAAGGGACTTGAGGGAAAAAAAGCGACTGTTTTATAATATGTATAAATATAGATATACGAGTAGATGCCACTAAACTGCCTTTTTTGGCTGTCATGAAATCAACATTGTACTTAAATTATTCAACTCCTATAAACAGCCAATTTTCTGGTGATAACAAAAACGTTGCATTAAAATAAAAATAAAAAGTTTGAAGAAAATGTTACATGTTATGTTACGTCTAAACGTTGTTAGCAACGTCTTTGCGCTGAAACGAGTTCAACGCTTGGGAACCGTACATTTCGTCCTTACCGAGTTCTTTTTATGTCATGTAGAAACCTACTAAATGTCATCCGCATCGGTTCAGTGGTTTGATTGCGAACCATAAGACACTGACACATTTTCGCATTTCTTCTATTAGTATGGATGACATGCTGTTTATGATTCCCAAAAGAAAGTCAAGTATGTTTAGGCTTAGTAAATGTATACAAGAGCATAGCTCAACAATAGGACAAAAGTGGCACAGGTCAAAATATATAAAAAGCGATGCAATGAAAATACGGGCTAAAGGTACAATTCCGTGCATCGCGATCGATCGCGGTCGTGCACGACCTACGACTGTCGTCGGACGCTCGCGACCATAGTCAACGTATGAAAATGTATGGCACCGCTTCCGAGGGCCGCGACTGACGCGCGCGGCTTACGACTGTCGTAAGCCGCGCGCGATCGTGTCTTGAAGTTATGACAGTCGCGCACGACCGACGACAGTCGTAGGCCCCGCGCGACCGTGTCAAAGTTATATGGCACGATCGCGCGCGGCTTACGACAGTCGTAGGCCGCGCGCGTCAGTCGCGGGCCTCGGAAGCGGTGCCATACATTTTCATACGTTGACTATGGTCGCGAGCGTCCGACGACAGTCGTAGGTCGTGCACGACCGCGATCGATCGCGATGCACGGAATTGTACCTTTAGAGTTCGTTAACCCAAAAAGTGAATGTAATCATGACCTCGTTTGACGGCTGAACAAGTTAGTGCTTCATAAACAGTTCACGACTAACTTAGAACAGTCAATGAAACTTCACACTGTCAGGTCAAACGCCAACTTATTCTCCACTTAAAAATAGTTACGTATTAGCGTAACAATTTGAAAGCGAAGCGAGCCTATTTTGAGTACAGTTGAATAATACTTCTCGAAGCTTATATTTTAATTGATGCAGCAACAACTGTGATGTTTCCATATATTTTTATAGATATGAACATTTATTAGGGTTCCGTAGCCAAATGGCAAAAAACGGAGCCCTTATAGATTCGTCATGCCTGTCTGTCTGTCTGTCTGTCTGTCTGTCTGTCCGTCCGTATGTCACAGCCACTTTTCTCCGAAACTATAAGAGCTATACTATTGAAACTTGGTAAGTAGATGTAATCTGTGAACCGCATTAAGATTTTGATACAAAAATGGAAAAATTATTAAAAATTTTAGGGGTACCCATAGGTACAACTGAAACAAAAAAAAAATTTTTTTCATCTAACCTATGCGTGTGGGGTATCTATGGATAGGTCTTTAAAAATCATATTGAGGTTTTTAATATCATTTTTTTCTAACCTGAATAGTTTGCGAGAGAGACTCTTCCAAAGTGGTAAAATGTGTGTCCCCCCCTCTAACTTCTAAAGTAGGGGCATGATAATTCTAAAAAAATATATGATGTACATTACTATAAAAACTACCAACGAAAATTGGTTTGAACGAGATCTAGCTAGTAGTTTTTTTTATACGTCATAAATAGTAAACTTTAATTTAACTTTCATTAAATCAACTGAAATATAAAAATAAATCAAAAACCTTTTAATTTCATAGAAATAAACCTTATTGCTGCTGCGGAACCCTTCATGGGCGAGTCCAACTCGCACTTGGCCGGTTTTTTAAAGTTATTTAGGCTATTATGTAAAGAAAGTCAAAATAGAAATTTGTTGTTTGCAATCATATTAATTCAAAAGCGCTACGATCAATCGCAAATAATAATTGGCCGCTTAAAAAGCCATAAAATTTTGTTTAAAATTCCACAGCCGTATTTTAAGCGGAACGGAAAAATGTTTTAAAAAAAACCCTTTTTTTCAAAGCATATTCTTAAAGTATTCCTAGGGGAGTCTCGAGCGATATCCTGATTAGTGTGTTCCAGCTCATCCGACGACGGCCTACTTTCGCCGTGCTTCGGCCGCTGCCTTTGTCCGCTAAAGTGCCTTTTACCTACACAAGAAACATTTGCACGAGTACCTTGGCAGAGATAGTCGAAAAGTTGGACCATTAAAGTTTTCATCGTTACATTCGGTCCCAGTTTTTGCTTCGTTAGTGAAGAAGTTCTCGTTAAGAAGCATTTGTTTTTGTTGATTTGAAGTTTTTAATTGCTCGTCGTGCTTTGTGCTTGTCGCTAATTGAATGAGGAAAGATTAGTAATTAAGAACAATGGCAAATTTTCCCGCTCTGTGACGAAAAATTAAAATACTGGTTAATAAAAAAAAATCCTAATTTTAAAATAATAAATGATTCAGATTTTACAGTTGGCCTCAAGATTCAAGAATAATAGGCATCGCTCAAACTGACTTCTTTTGTTAATTTACAACACGGTCAAATAAACTTGACGCATCGAAATGTCAAATTAACATGCGAGCTCCATAATGACGTCATCAAACCGTGCGTCTAGTTAATTTGACCGTGTTGTACATTACAATCAGCTACTTTTGTTTTCTAAAAATGTCCAAATTAATTCCGGGAGATACGATGTCCAAATAGCTTGAATATGAATATCGATCCTTAAATCACCTTCAGACAAACATATTGATTATTTATTTTTAAATTGCAAAAACTTAACACGCTAGTAAAGAGCAAAAGTGGAATACACGTGACTCGTTTACTTCACCGAGCGAGATCGTAACGGTCTAATTAAGTTTTCTTTGTTCCAGGAACACAAGACATGAAACGAAAAAGGTCGTATACATCGGGCGCCGCTTGGTGACGTCACTATGTCAGCAGACCTCAGGACTATGCGTTACGTTCTAGTCTGCCTCCTCTCGCTGACTTTCAATAGCTTCGCCTTCGTTCTAGACAAGCAGAACCCGTACTCGCAGTTCCGGAAATGGAACGTCGGCCTAAACGGCACCCTGGAACTCGAGTTTAAGACCGACCAGCCGAACGGTCTACTCTTGTACACCGACGACGGCGGCACATACGACTTTTTCGAGCTGAAACTCGTGAACGGGGCGCTAAGGCTGAGGTATAATTTGGGTGGGGGAGCTCAAATTATAACAGTAGGAAGCAATTTGAACGATGGCCACTGGCACAAAGTTCAGGTGAGCCCTTTAATGTATCTTAAATGACTTTGTTTAATTTATTGATTCGACTTCCTTTGACGAAAATGTTTGAAGTTACGTTACTAAGTATTCACGTTATCGAGCGTCGCAACAAATAACATCATTTGCTTGATTGGATAGTGTTATTGTGTGTCTTTGTTGTGTATAATATGTAATAACATTTGTAGTAAATTACTTTTACCTACAAGTTCCTTTGTACGATAATGACGTTATTGTTATTAATGTAATGTCTAGTTATTATTTCATGTTGAGCTAAAAATATAACGAAAAAAATATAAATCTAAGCACTCGTAGACTTTATTAATAATATGATCTAGGTACACGTGAAATACGAGGTCCTTTTAGGTCCAATTATCTTGTTGAAATGTTACAAACAGTTCCACTCCTAGATTAATCATTGCTTCGTTAGACGCAACCAATCATTAGCCTATGCAACACGCATATTATTATGTATAGGTACGAGTATGTAGGTGATAGAACATGCATATCTCTCATTAATTTACTCATAGGCAAATTGCTAGTTATACGATACGGTGGACAGTTAAGGTAACATTATGTATGCATAAACTATAAATTAACTAAACATTGTTTGATTAGGCTGATATTTAAATTAAATTTGAACATGGCTAATGGATAAATTAGTTACAAAAATTTAATAAGAAATTTAAGAAGTAACAAAATATTTTATGCCAACTATTTTAGAACGCCTAGAATAATATTTTGTGTGTTTGTGTATTAACATAGTGCAAAATGTAAACATCATATTTTACAACTGAACGTAGTTAGAGCCGGTATTTGGATGAAACTTCTTCAGAGCTATTTTTGACATGGGATGACTAATTGTGACTTCATTAACCACAGTGATTATACCACTTTGGGACAGGATAGAGGCTTTCTTTTACGTCTAAAATTACTTCGATATTTTTTAACAGGCTGGCCGCATACACGAGTTTTTGAATTTCGAAAAAAAAATTTCGAAAGTCGAATACATGGAATCAGTAGAAAATCATAGTAGAAAATACATTAACTGGCACACACGTTTGGTTTTTCCGAACGGACCGAATTCGTCACGTACGTTTCAAGTGCAAGCCGGCGCGTTCGCGTGTGAAAAAAACGAACGTTTGCGCTAGTCATAGAATCATCATGGCCAGATCTATAAAGACATTTTATATGACACTTATACGATGTCTAGGTGGCACGTCGGGACGAGCACACGTCGCTCACGGTGGACGGCACCGTGCAGCGGAAGACGTCGCGCGGCAAGGAATACGTCTTCGGCAAGTTCAACACCAACTCCGACGTCTTCGTCGGCGGCCTGCCTTCCTCGTAAGTATTGTGATTTTAGCAGCAGAACGCTCGTACATATGTCAATAATATGGCTTTTTTATATAAAATAAGGGGCAAACGAGCAAACGTGTCACCTGATGCAAAGCAACTACCGTCACCCATGGACACTCGCAACATTATAAGAGCTGCAGGTACGTTGCCGGCCTTTTAAGAAATACGCTCTCTCTTTTTTATTATTTTTTTATTTTTATGAAATAAGGGGGCAAACGAGCAAACGGGTCACCTGATGGAAAGCAACTTCCGTCGCCCATGGACACTCGCAGCATCAGAAGAGCTGCAGGTGCGTTACCGGCCTTTTAAGAGGGAATAGGGTAATAGGGGAGGGTAGGGAAGGGAATAGGGTAGGGGATAGGGCCTCCGGTAAACTCACTCACTCGGCGAAACACAGCGCAAGCGCTGTTTCACGGTTTTCTGTGAGAACGTGGTATTTCTTTGGTCGAGCCGGCTCATTCGTGCCGAAGCATGGCTCTCCCACGTATGAAGGTTTACCTTCATACGTGGGAGAGCCATGCCTCTCTTCTTGAAGGTTTACCTGCATTAAACGCATTTGAGATTTGTATTCATGATTCCCTGCTTTTAACTCGAACTTAAAATTATTATTCTAATACGTACCAGGATACGTCAATTTGCGATACGTAAACCAGTTCCTTTTGAATAGAATTCTAAACAGCCACTAACGGAATATCAACATTAATATACTTTCTACGAAACCATTATTGAAATATTATTGATAAGTCGCAACAAAAGCTTAATACTTACAACGCAAAAAATATTGCGACAAAATAAAAACACATTACTGTATTTGTTAATAAAGTAATAAAAAAATCAGTTAAGTGCGAGCTGCACTCGCGCACGAAGGGTTCCGTACTGCTATAGAGCAAAAATAGGAAAAAATGTGTTTTTTGTATGGGATTAATTATTATTTTATTTAAATTTTATTATTAATTATTAAAGTATAAATAAAACTGTGTATTTTGTGAACATTGCAGGTGGCTGCCTATTGTCATCATTAATACCGAGCAAAAAATGTTTAAAAATCACGTTTGTTGTATGGGAGCCCCCCTTAAATATTAAATTTATTTTATTTTTAGTATTTGTTGTTATAGCATCAACAGAAATACATAAACTGTGAAAATTTCAACGGGCATTGTCCAAAAAAAAATCACATGTACTTTTTATATTTTTTTCCTTAAAATAGGGTATTCTAAGAATATAAATTAAATAATTTTGAAATTCATTGGCTAGTTTTTTCTCAATAATTTTTTAAAGTTTCGCTCTGACGTCATCATCGGCGGCCAATTGACCTCTGCAGTATGTTTTTTTTCCTTTCAATCTTATTTATAATGGCTGGTTCGACAAATGCAAGTTCTCATTATTTGAAAGCTGATACGAGAAGCTTACCAAAAGTTCGAAACGTAATGTTGGTCGAATTTATTGCTAATTTAACGCTATTGAAGGTCAAACTAAGGTTAAACATATTTTTTCAAAAATATAAGTAACTAATGGGTATTTTTTCGTTTATATACAGAAAAACGATCACTGACCTTATTCCTCGAAATGTTTTTGTAATGAGCAAAATTAAAAAAAAAATGGACAATCTCCACTCTCTAGCTATTACAGTTCTTGAGTTACAGCCTGGTGACAGACAGACGGATAGACGGACAGACGGACAGACGGACAGACGTTCAGACGGACAGATAGACAGACGGACAGACGGTCAGACGGACAGATAGACAGACGGACAGACATCGAAATCTTAGTAATAGGGTCCCGTTTTTACCCTTTGGGTACGGAACCCTAAAAAGTAACGTCTTTTCTTCGTAATATCTTTGAAAATTCGCGTTATTGAGCATACTATCACTCTATTAGGTATTTATCTTCAATCGAACGTTATTTATAGAGTTTCATTATATGATATGGTCGTATTAGATCAATTTCCTCTGGGAGGCCTTAGAAGGACGTCGGCGGCGCACGGATTAGGCCGTAACCGATACGGCACTGTCTTAGCTCCAGCTAGTTTTTCATTCCCCAAGGCTTTATTTCAATTGTCACCGTCGTTGATTGTTACTTGGCAAATCAAAGGTTCTTTATTGGAGCTACGTAATCCTCTGATTTGAAATCGTCTTTGTAAAAAGGCAGGTATAAGTAGTTATGTACATGCTACGAAAAGACATTAAAACACCCCCAATTTTATAATACAGTTTTGTGTATTCACAATTTTGTGTGTTTTATGATAAAAGTTCCATAGATTTTACTAAAAGCTATTTAGTTACGTTATAAATCGTTGGTGTTAACGGAATCATGTTAAAATAGCAACCCTGTTTCTATGAAAAGCCAAACACACCAAAAACTTGGTAGGTAAGCCACAGAATCTGTTTTGGTATACCAATGCAAAGGACAAGATCCAACGTCCATACAATTTTGGGCTAATTTTAAAAGCGCCGGCCAACGCAAATAAACCTATTATTTAAATAGAACATAATCTAGGGAATAATTTTTATTATTACACTAAAGTTCTAAGTCAAGTCTCCGAGTTGTTATTCAAGGTCAAACTTTTTTTATAACATATGAAATAAATCTTATTTTATTAATTAAAAGCAATAAGTAATCGATCCCAACGTCCCTATCCGAATCATAGAACAGATTAGAAGCAAATACCTACAAATGATTTGGAAAAATTCAAAGGAAGAGGGAACCTCTACGTGCTTGGGGCTTGCAGGGCACAACTCATTGCTTACTTGGAATACTAGGCAAATGCCGTGCGTACCCCAATCACGTAGAGTATTCCTAACGTGACCATACGTCCCGCTTTGGGCGGGACAGTCCCGCTTTCAAGCAGTCTGTCCCGCTGTCCCCCGCGAGGCTGAAATTGTCCCGCTTTTGCAAATAGACCAAACGACAATTATTTAAAAGTATTTTTATGTTTGAAATGCTTGTGTAATGCCTGGAAGTAACGCATACGTACAACAAACGTGATTATTGTGCCATATTGTGCCAAATGACATAGAAATTACTCCAGTATTTCATGAGAAAAGCCCTTTCAAATATTTTTTCTTGTTTTCCCACATTTTCCTCTGTTTTTTCGCTCCTATTAATCTTGGCTTGATAAAATATGTATAGCCTAAAGCCTTCCTCGATAAACGAGCTATCTAGAACTGAATGATTTTTTCAAATCGGACCAGTAGTTCCTGAGATTAGCGCGTTCATACAAACAAACAAACTCTTTCGCTTTATAGGTAGGCATTTTGAAATACATAATATTCATACGTCCGCACGTTTGGCGTTTGCTACAAACTTTATTTGCAGGGGGGGGGGGGATTCTATATTTGTCCCGCTCTGACAAAAAAAAAAAATGGTCACGTTAAGTATTTGAGTTTATCCTTTGAGTTTTTCCAAATCATTTGAAGGTATTTGGCTTCTAATCTGTTCTATGACTCGGATAGGGACGTTGGAATCGATTACTTATTGCTTTTAATTAATAAAATAAGTTTTAATTACATATGTTATAAAAAAAGTTTGACCTTGAATAACAACTCGGAGACTTGACTTAGAACTTTGGTGTAATAATAAAAATTATTCCTTAGATTATGTTCTATTTAAATAATGGGTTTATTTGCGTTGGCCGGCACTTTCAAAATTAGCCCAATTTGGACCTTATCCTTTACAACTGCAACAATTGATAACATTTCCTAAAACTTTTTAAAATTTTAAAAACTATTTTAAAAGTAACAAATAGCCTAATTACATTGTACTATGAGTGGTAAGTACGTGGTAAGCCTTGCTAGCACTCAAAGGGTAGCAATTAAGCAAATGTTGATTCTGTAGCTTCGCTTAATTGGCGCGAATTCTCCACAATAATGTAATCAGAGCTATCTGAGGCGCTCGTGGTGATTTATTTCGGCCATCGTAATTGCGTTTCGCCGGCAATGTGACCGCTATACCCCTTTATTGCATTTTAGAAATGTTAGCACACCAAAAATTCTCTGCGCAAAAATATCGCGTTTGTTCTTATTCGTTTTGCCAGCGATAAGCTATATTATTTTTACTGCAGCGACTAGGTGAATCTAATAAAAGTGTAGAAAAATTTGAAACACCAAAATTTTACTTCAACCAAGTGTGGTCATGGTGCTTCTTTATTCGATGGTGTTGGTGATCACCATTTGCTAAATATTAATTGTTATTTAATTTATAGATATATTAGCCAGTAATTTAAAGTGAAACGCCTGTAATATGGATTGATTTAGATTGAAATGAAACAACATGCAATAAAATTAAATTGACAAAATAAGTTTTGATAATAATAAGTTTAAGGTAATATAAAATAATTATGTAAAATCCAATATGTATTTCGAAAAACACAAAAACATAAATCAAGCATAATATTGTTTTCTCGTAATTTTAGTTTACACAGTTTACACTTAATAAAAACTATTTAAAACTGATTTTAAACTATCCAGAAGTAAGATGCCCACTGACTGTAAAGTTATATATATTTGTTGAGTATATTTTACTTGCAACTTTATTCATTACAAAGCCGTTTTCAAACGAAAGCTAAATGGGCCTTTTCTATTTCTTTGTAAACATCTCATAAAATACGAAGTTGTTGCTTCTGCGAACCCACCGCAAGCTCCAAAGTCTTATTTTTTACGTTTTCTAAAGAAACAAAGTCTGCTTTTCCGAGCCTCTAGCGACGTTCTGTCTCAGGTTTTCAAACTGAATAACGCTGTAATGTTACATAGAACATTTGTTAGCATAGCAAAACTAAACAACAAGGCAATAAATAATTCGAGCAATAAATCCATACAATATCCAAATGCTATCCATTTTAATAAATAAATATCAGGAGGTCAAATAGATTATACAAACCAAACGAACCCGCATTACGCGATTATGTAAATAACATCTAAACATCACAATACATTGTCTAGCATATTTGTAAAGTTGAACTGTAAACATCGCGATGGAATATAAAACATACATCAACTATCGCCGTTGAGGTAAATATATTTTTAATGTTAGAAAAATGAGCATGCGAATAGCAGCGTATTCTGAATGCGGCGTGCATCCTTGTATGAAACAGGAATAGGAATCGGCTGCTATGCTATTCCTTTGTGCACTTCAAAAGGAATGGAAAAAGAAAGCGCTTTTCTTCGCGTGATTATTTTTTCCTCAGTTTCAACATGCCGATTCTTCGGAAGTCTTATGCACTCTCATTTGTTTTTGACGAACCAGACAAACAGTAAAATGCCAAGTTTTTGAGTCACTTTTTTAAAGAGTTCAAACTAAACCTTCGTAGCTTCCATGTAATATAATAATTTAATACTGCCCTCAATATTTAGAGAATCGCATTTTTTCAACTACCAATTTACAGAAGTTCAAGGTTCGAACAATTAAAATATTTCTTCCGTTTAAAAATTAATTGCCACTAAACGAACTTCAAGTTGGCGGCGTGACAAAATGGCGGCAAAAAATGTAACAGTCTTTGTTGGAAAAATGTTCATGCACAAACGAATATAATTAGTGATTTGATACACGTGCCAGCGCTCGGCCTTGACCAAGAGTGCTTGAACAAATTACGACAAGTAACGTGAGGAGGCCGTACGCCGCCGGCCACCCCGTAATTATATCGACGCAGCGCTGATTCCTAATGAAAACGTTGCGATTGAATATCCTCGAATATCACATTTAAAACATTCGAAGAAAATAATGACCTTAAATACTTTGCTCTTATATAATAACACGTTGAGATTGAGTATGATTCATAAAAAACATGTAAATGTTTAACTGGTGGCGCCAGACAAACAAAAAATAAATATTATTCAATGCAAAAGTATAATAGTAATTAATTAATACCTCGATCGTGGGAATCGACACAATAGATTTTCACGACCTCTGTGGCTCAATTGGTTAAGTGTGTGGCAGCTCAAGCCGGGGGTCGCGGGTTCGAATCCCGCCGACGGAGAAAAAGTTTTCAATGTTACCGGGTCTGGATGTGTATTAAAATATATGTGTACTCGTATAATATTATAATAAAAATCTTAAATATATGCATTTTGTATGGTATAAAAGTATTAAATATATTTCCGTTGTCTGGTACCTGTAACACAAGTCCTTCAGGTACTTAGCACGGGGCCAGACTGACGTGGTGTGAAGCGTCCATAGATATTATTATTATTATTTTCAATTATTATGCGACAGCCGGGTGCCGCTTGGGGATTGATGGGTTAAGTCTTGTAATACTAACAAGTAATAGCTAAGCGACTTTATTGTAGCATGTCGTAGCGGCGTAGAACGTCTACGTCGTAGCTCTTCTACGAACTGTCTAACCGCCGCCGCACTCAGAGAGAAACATTAATTAGGTAACTGTAATTAAATTAAGATTTTGACACAAGCCCCTTAAGGTACAATTCCGTGCATCGCGACAGTCGTAAGCCGCGCGCGACCGACGACTGTCGTAGGCCCCACGCAACCGTGTCAAAGTTTTATGACACGGCCGCGCGCGGCTTACAACAGTCGTCGGTCGCGCGCGGCTTACGACTGTCGCGATGCACGGAATTGTACAGTTACGTTCAAAAGTCCAGTAGCAATCGTACGCAGCTATAGCGTCAACACTTAACGTTACTTGTGACCTTTTTCTATAAAGACAATTCACACACACACATACACTTTGTTTGGCTGTATATTCATATCGTCAATTTCGTCTCAACATATGAGCACTGTCGTGACCTAATGATTAAGCAAGTGCGTGTGTTTATTCTAAGATCATCTGCATCAGCTAAGTTGCAGGATCGAATCCGACCCGTATTGAGTCTGCGTCGTTTTTACGTAAAACAATTTTTGAGAAATATTAATTATAAATTATTATGATTATGAAGGTTGATACAACTATGTAGAATAAAAAATTACGTTTCTAACTAAACTAAAAAGCACACTTAACGTTTAGTTAGAAACGTAACATTCTAGTCACAGCAAAGAATGTGAGGGTAGATTTAAAATAAAATGGAACGATTGCTTGAAGATAACAAAATATTAAATGTTGTTGGTTGGTGAACTCAGCTACGAGTGTTTGTGTTCTTACTGTTGCGATACAATTTATCCAATATGCAAGCAAATATTACTATTGAAGCAAGAGCTAAAATTGTGGCTCTATATTCAAATGACCTGAATATTTCTCAAATTTCTAACGAAACTGGCTTCTCAGTAAGTAGTAATTAATTATATTATTAATGTGATGTGTATTTTTTCATTGGGTAAAATCGTCTTTTACAATTTATTCTTTGATTTTTTAGAGAAATACTGTAAGTCGATGGGTGAAAAGATTCGAGGAAGAAGGTGGCCTGCAGAGTCGTAAACAAAGTGGAAGGCCACTTCTTATTAACCAGACTCAGCGGCGTTATATGGCAGCGGAGTATGAAACGTGTGGTTTCATACCGACAAGTCGTTTTGCCGATGAATTTAACACGCCATTGGTCACCGTTCGTCGTGCACTTCATGACGTGGGATTACACCACCGAAAGCCGACGAAAAAACCGTTTTTGACTCAAAGGCATAAAGACGAACGGCTACGCTTTGCACGAGAGTATTTAGATTTTGATTGGGAAACAACAATTTTTTCCGATGAGAAGACTTTTAAATCCTCTCAAAAAGGAAGACGTAAAGATAACACCCGTTGGTGTGAAAATAACGTGGTGTCAAACACTGAATCTGGCGAAATAAGTGTGAACATGTGGGGATGGATTAGTGCTCAAGGGCCGGGTGAACTTGAATTTATACCTACGCGAGCCAACAGTGCAAATTATGTAGAAGTGTTAGAGGACATTATGTTACCTACTGTGCGAAATGTGTATGGTGATAGCGAAATAAGTTTTGTGCATGATAATTGTCCAATTCACCGAGCTTCCATAGTTCGCAATTGGTTCAGTGAACATTCTAATATTAAAGTTATTCCGTGGCCAGCACGATCCCCAGACTTAAACCCGATTGAAAATATATGGGGTTTAATGGTGCAATGATGGCGAGCACGCGATGATAGATGTCCGGAGCTGCTCAAATCTCATTGCATGCAGTTGTGGGAGGATTTACGTGGAACAGATATCTGTAAGAATATTGTGGCTTCCATGCGCAGACGTCTTCTTAGTTGTATCGAAAATAATGGAGGTTACACAAAATATTAAGAATCATTATTTATATTATTAAATTAAAAATGTATTTCTATGTCGCAATAATAAGTGTAAAGTAATTGTTATAATATTTATATTTCGTAAGTTTCAATTGGGCGTTCTACAAAGGAACGTGCTGGCCAGTAATTGGTAGGTTTAAGATTTTAAGGTTGAGGTTAAGTTTTAATCCTCTTTTCCTCGGAAAACGAATAATTAAACTATAACCTCAACAATATGAAATATTGATAACACAACAGATATAGGTATTATTATATTGATAGATCTGTGAATCAAAGATTTTACCGTCATCCGTCAATCAATTCAATTGTTCAATAATAATTGTTATGTCATTGAAATAAAAATATATTTTTTTTAAAGTTTTGTTTTATTATAATATTTATCTAACTAAAATACTTTTACATTTATAATATCTTATAATTATATAATTATCTAACTAAAATACTTTTACATTTATAATATCTTATCACTATGTTATAATTTAATATTATTCTTATTAAATAAAACTTTCAAAATAGTCATTTCATTAAGTTTTCAAAAATGCTGAGATAATAAAAACACTATGAAAACTTTAAAATTATATGATAAACTGAGATTTGAACCGTGACCATTCTTCGTCCTAGCTATGATGCGAGGCCAACTATTTACCGATGGAGCTACGAACTATCTTACATGTTTAGTGAAATTTTTGCATTTATTGACACAGTGCAGTGCAATAAATGAAGAAGAATGAATGAAGAAGACAAACATATATGTTATCTTTGTCTTTCATCCACTACACGCAACTTTCTTGTATTGATACTGTACGACATTTAAGTGTGTACACGGTAACATGGCGCACACATAAATATGCACTGTACCGGCAAACGAATATGGTCGTTACGATGCTACTGGACTTTTGAACGTTGACTGTACCTTTACATTATTTGTCAAACTCTTCATTGAATTGAAGTTTAATCATAATTAACTGTTTGTGAGTGCGGCGTTAGTCATTAGCAAAATTTTATTGCGATTACAATAATTATTACAATAATAAATAATTAGTTTGAATCTATTGTGAAGTAGATTGTGAATATTGATATTTTACGAAGGCATTTTCAATAATGATATTGTTGCTAAGGGAAAAGGTAACATTCTTGTGTACGCCAAAATATATAGGAGATAGTAATCTTTTTATTACCCACCCCTAATATTCGTCCTTTTATAACATTGCCGCGGCGTGGGCATACATACCTTTCAATGAATCATAGAATGAATTATGGGTCCCCGGAGAGTCTTTTCACTATTACATACGTCTGAGGCCCGTAAGATATATTCGGGTCCACGTCATTTACGTAAAAAACCAACTTTTTATGCCGATTATTATTGGAGGGAAAATATCTGCATAAAAGACATTACATATACATATGCGGGACTAAAGTTTTTATTCCTCGTTTTATTCAAGAATGTTTCTACTAAAAATACGATATATTATACAGGGTGCAATTAAACCTTCCTGCCAATTTTTTCCAGGGCTTAGGTATCATTAGGAGAGTCCATTTAACAAAAAAAAAAGGGTGTTATATTTTTTTATTGACATATTTTATCCCATTTAAAATCGTTGCAGAACGGTCACTTGCAGCGCGGGGGAATGAGCGGGGTAACGCGGGCGACGCGTCGTGTCCATTAATTGTAGTGTTTTTTAGGATAACTTTCAGAAGCTATTTCTCAACATTTTAGTACTGAGTGATTATAAAAGAAAAAATATGTGTATTTTTATTTTTAACAAGGATCAATATATAAAAATTTGGCAGGAAGGTTTAATTGCACCCTGTATAGTTATGTTTATAACTATTGGCATTGTGGCAACCCCCTATACCAGGGGTTCCCAATCTTTTTCAGCCTGCGGCGCACTTACTAGTCAATATTTTGTCACGGCGCCCTACTCTACCTAGCTATAAGCTATAACAAAAAGAATATATATTTAAAATAAACACCTTTAATGATTCTAGCTAGGTTAAGCAAGTAAATAATAATAAACAAATATTTAATCATCTGCCTGCTTTGTGTAATTCATATTATTATAATTTTATTTTATAATATATTTTGTGGTTATGGATAATGATGGAGGATCGACTCACGGCGTCCCTCTTGCCTTTCCACGGCGCACAGTATGGGAACCCCTGCCCTATACTAAGAAAATGTTTGGTAGGTATTCAAACCTACAATTTTACAAACCACCATACGGTTCAAAAAGTTTTACCTAAATAAGGAGGACTAAAATGTTGGCTCTAACTGTAATGCAGGGATCTCGAGTGAGAGTGTTCACTGGACAGGTCATGCTATAACGTAACTAAATATCCAGTTCAGTCACGCTATTTCACTCAACGCTCGGGACAGACATTGCAATGAAACGTGTAAGATTGTGACGGTACATTGCATTTTATTTCTTATCCTTTTTACTTCTGTCTTTATTAAGATTGTTGAGTACCTTTTTAAGACACAAAATAAAAGCTCATATTTCGGTCATAATTGAAGACGTGAGTGGAAGAATCGAACAAGTAACATTTCGTAACATACGGACAATAACTCATTTTTTTCCTAATTATTTTACTAAAACTTGTAACTTATCTACTCCATAACCTAGCTAATATATCTGGCTACGCATATAATCCATAGTGTTTCTATTTCAAATAATTTTCCGGCCCTAAAGCCTCCATTTAGGCGAAAAAACGGGAAGTTTTTTCATGTTACTTACCTTATTCATCCACTCACGTTTTGAATTATAATTTGGTTACGCCTAAAGAGTAATTTTTAATACCTACATATAACTGTCTAAACACACTAGGCCGAAAATACGCGACCGAAGTTCGGCATGATTACGTCAGCAATGTCAAACGCATATAACGCGATGTAATTTCGGCATGGTGTGTCATCGGTAATTTAAAATACATTGCAGGCGTAATCATGCCGAACTTCGGCAGGGTTTTTTCGGCCTAGTGTGTTTAGAGGTGTTTAGAAACTAAGAGTTGTTTTTTTTCTAAAAACATTTTAAAGCTGCGAAGATACTTTTATTTTTATGCCGATAGTATGCAAAATAGGTGCCGCATCGCCTAAGGTATGCGCTGCGAGACGCACCGAGTCACCACTTCAGAAGTCAAGTATAGTCTCTTATAGGTCTCCCTAATGGGCCCTAGACAACTGTATAATATTCCACAAGAGACAGAATAACTTTAATCTGTAACTGTACTCTCACTATTTTATTAATGTGAATGAAGAATTGTTTGGGAAAAAAAGTATTGCTAAATCCTAAAACTACATAAATAGATCTCTCCATCCCATAATACGACTTTTAATATTAAACATTAACGTAATGAGTGTGGTTTCTATTCATGTTCCATATTGAAATCTAATAGATTAATAAGCGCACTCTAGCAAATTAAGAGATTAATATTGAAAAGCTGATTATGCTAAAAGTTTATTTATGAATGTTGGAAAGTAATCCTACAAGCTTTTTTATTTTTAACCGTTATTAATGTATGAAAATCAAAAAGTATTTGCGTAATAAAATAGCTATTTCAATAGTGTATTTTTTATGTAAACATTTGTAGTGACCTTATACAACGTCTTGTTGTACAATATCCTAAATTGAATTAAGAAGTTTTTAGATGTAGGTTTTTTCTCGTAACCATTTCGGCCTTCGTGGAATTCTGAGAACAATATGCCCTATGTCACTCCCGAGAGTCTCGAATCTTGTATCTATAAAGTAATATTATTTACATAATCCCACGATCCACTTATTTAGATGTCAACTAAATTATTCAAAAATATTCCACGTGCAAGAAATGAATAAATGCTTACGAAAAATAGAGAGAGTGTATAAATGGGTGGGCTGGTTGTGCACACCAGACCGGGCATATACCACGGCCTAATACAAATGCGTTAAATGCTTATTTTGTGTTTTGCCATATTAATAAATTTATTACAGGGCCAAGCAGCCATTGATACCATCTTCAGAATTGTTAAAATATCAGAAGACTTGCCAATTTGTGAATTTAACCTATCAAGCCCCATAAGATCACCGGTGATCGCGACAACAATGGATTTCCAAGAATCCATGATCTAAGAATTAAAACGTCCTAAAAGTACAACATTCCTCACGATTCAGGTGAAAAAGAATAAGACTTTCGGGCTTATAAAATGTTGAGCAAACATGACCTATCTCTAAGCAGCACATCAAAGCGCGTTATTTAGCCACGGGCGAACATCCTCGGTGTGTCAGTTTCGAAAGCCTTTGTGAAGATGCAGGGGTAACGAACTGCGAGGTTCGTGCTAAGACATAATACAATATATTACACTTGACGGCCAGAGAAATATAAGTTGTTTGTTCCACTGCTGATATCATTTTCAGCTTATACGATACTTTTATTTCGAAGTAGTTTTATATCCACTATTCTATTTGACAAACAGCTCAGGGCGGATCCGAAGCGTTTTGTTTGTAAATAAAAATGAATGTTTCAAAACAATGTAAGCGTTGTTTTGTAAGTTACTGAAGTAAAACTGATCATCATTATGGCGTTTAAAATAGTTCAGGCTGACTACTGGCGGTTTTTGTTCTAGTGTAGTTACGAATTACATCCGCACGTGGGAGTCACATAGAGTCAGCTGAAATGTCACTTTTGCAGCATTAAATACTGCAATGAAACATCCGTATTCGGATTCATTAAAGCTATACATTTTAATTAACCGCACACTGTTTGAGTATCAGAAAGCTATCGGCTAATTGGCTTTATTAAATTAATAAGTAATGTATTGTCAGTGAATCGTTAAAATATGATTCTTTTTGACCCAAATAACATTTTCTCTTTCAAGGCCTCTGGGAACCAGCGCTCGTCGTTTAAAAAATGATATGCAATACGTAACAAAGGCCCGAGTTTTTGTGCTTCGTAATGGTCACTCCGGATACTTTAGTAAAGTATTTGGTTTTACTTTTGTAATATTTTTTGACAGATTTACAGCTTGTATATTTTTGAAATGATAACACACAAAGCTTGACAATTTTTTTAGTATTGCATATAACTTATAGGGGTAAGTGTCGTAGCAGATTCGTAGTAGTGCTACGATTATTTGGTTTCTTTAATATTATTGCAATTTAAGGCATTTAGTTAGTTGTAGTTGCTATTGACTAAAATGTTTGTTGTTTTTAAATATTCTTTCTTCCATCTAAAAACATGTCGACCACCTAACGGTAAACGATAACGCAGTGCTTGTATTTGACAACAGCACAATTTTCATTCTCGTGTTTTATTTTTCTTTTTCAAAAAATATTTTTATATATTGAAATCATTGAACCGAGAATTGAGATAGCATTTCATGTGATGCCGTTATCTCAACCGATTGAATGGTTGGCAACGCGTGAATTACAGACTTAAATCTTTAAAATAATATATTATTTTATTTATACTTTCACACACAGCAGAGCTGCCGAAACTAATTATTATAATGCGTTGAATAAAATAATTCGAATATCACGCGTTAATTTTCCAGCAAACATGAAAAGGTTTTAATATTATCATATAGCTCCGGTTCATTTCGTAATAACTTAATTAATTAACGAATAATTTAAATGCACAGTATCAAAATGTTATATGAACAAAATACAATTTAATAAATTGATCCAAAAATTGAATTAAAAGGTGAGCTTTCTAACAAGCAAAGAGCTTCGTACTAGTATCTTTTATTCTATATTATATTATACTAGTATATTATATTACAGGCTGAAAAACGAATTATGATCAGGTCTATATTTTGCTGGAGAAAAATCGCGGGTAACATGTAGCAAGTAATAAAATAAAAGAGAGAAAGTATTATGCGACAGCCTGGGGCGACGAGGCTATATCAAAGTGAGAGTTGTGATATCGGGAAATAGCTCGACCTCGATGAGGAAGATAAATGCCGTCTCACATACAGAGAGGCCACATTCCATCGCGGTGCGGCGCCGCAGCTGCGACGCCCCGACGTTATATATGTCGCAGTCAACTGGTTAAAACAGCCGTTCAATCAAACAGCTAGCCCTTTTACTGAACAACGCCATTCAATCACACGTCTAGCTTTTTAATTGAAAATTCTACTGGCATAAAACGTTAAGACCACAGCTGATTCAAAAGCACTTTAGTAGCTGTTTGATTGAACGGCTATTTTAACCAGAAGGCTACGACATATACATATATTATGATATGCCACAGTGATAACTATATTTAGAATATGTACAAAATAATAACAATGTGTTGCTAAGCGCTAATCTAGAGAACAGCTAAACTGATTTCGCTTCATAGGTATGACTGGACAGCGTCCATCGGGGCTGTTAGTTCAGAACATAATATGCGACGTTGGACGTGGTGTTTTGATGGAAAAATGAACGAAAAATGAAGGAAAAGGCTAAATAACGCACTGCGCTGACGTTGTTCTTGTATTGTAAAGACGTAACGCAGATGTATAAAAATATATTTTTCTGTTCTGACGACGCATCGAACCGCACCGCAATTGAGTAATGTGGCTTCACCCATAGCCGTTCAATAAGGCGCAGACTCCCCAGAGGCGCTTATTGTTTTATCTACGTGACACAAATACTCAATTCCTTGGAAATTTTAAATTGCTAAGTGATTTATGATAGTTTGCAAGTGCGAGCGTTTGGCTTACAAAGTGGCAAAGGAACTTTTTGAGTTATTGCGTTACTGGAAATAATGTAAACTGCATCTGCACTACTGTACCCTACTCTACCAATAATTTAGTACAACATATTCATTTTTATGTGCGGAAAAAAAATAATATAAAAACGGGAGATAATAAACTAGGCATGGTACGAGTAGCTGTATCTTATTTCTATCTTACTATAGTCATAATAAGTCAGAGATAGACACCCATTTACTAGTAATTTTTGTTCTCTTAATTCTCATTAATGCAAAGACTTTATAATTTCAATAACACTAACTACGAGTAAGCTACTTACAAAAAGTTGTACCAAAAGTTACAAGCTCACTCCATATTTTATGGTGATCCGATCGCGATTTCAATATTGATAATGGATCAGGAGAACACGACTAGATATAAGATCCAATATAAATGCCGTCGTTCAGTCCCCGCACGCATGCGATATTAGTTAGCCGGGCTGTATACTTCACGTGCTGCGGGATTTACATGCCCGAGAAAACGAATAGAATACGTATCTGACATTAGCGATTTTGAATATACTACGTTGTAAAATATGATTTTGGCACGATTTGGGTTGGTATATTATGTGTTCTTAGAATAGAACGAATGGCAATGTCAATAAAAAAGGTAGATTGAGTCCTATGTATAATAATAAAAAAATCGGCCAAGTGCGAGTTGAACTCGCGCACGAAGGGTTCCGTACCGTTATATAGCATAAATAGGCCAAAAATTGTGTTTTTGTATGGGAGCCCCCTTAAAATTTTTATTTTATTTGAATATTTTTATTAATTATTAAAATACACATATAATTAAGGCCTTTGTGAAAATTTCAAGTGCCTACATGTTGTTATCATTGATACCAAGCAAAAATTGTTTGAAAAATCACGTTTGTTGTATGGGAGCCCCCTTAAATATTTAATTTATTTTATTTTTAGTATTTGTTGTTATAGCGGCAACATTAATACATAATCTGTGAAAATTTCAACCTTCTAGCTATTACCGTTCTTGAGTTACAGCCTGGAGACAGACGGACAGACGGACAGACATCGAAGTCTCAGTAATAGGGTCCCGTTTTTACCCTTTGGGTACGGAACCCTAAAAACTAAGAAACGTAACTCCCATACTTCAACCGTTCTGAATTTGGTTCCTTTTCGCACACTAAAATATGACAATAGCTACGAAACTTTAAGCTTTACGAACGAAAAACGACACTTTACGAAATAAAGCCGTTGACAATAATAATTATTGTCACTTCTATAATTACACAAAATTCTTGCATGTGTTCGGGTCTCTTTTTGCATAAAGTATGCATGTATTCGGGTCTCTTTTTGTAGCTCGCGGAACAAATTTTTTGACACAGTTACTCTTCCTTAGTTTTTATTATTCGTAGATTAGGTCTTTACTAAAATAATTTTCCAGTTAAGACAGTTAATATCATAAGATTTTATAAAAATATGTAAAATATAACATTCACCTTATAGCCGCACTTAGCGCATTACCGTTGCAGCATAAGGCGGCATTTAGCTTTTACACATGTTTCATAGGAGAAAATACTTTTTTAATCCCCTTTAGTATAATGAGTGGCCGTCGACTTTTTATATACCTAATGTACTGCGTTTTATGGCATAAAATTCCACACATGGCAGTAAAATTGGTATCGCTCGACACGAAAGCGTTTACACGTTTTATTACTGCATAGAGTATTGCAATGGCGTGTCTACGGTATAAAGGGAAATGGAATAACTTTCAAAATTAAAAACCTAGAATGTCCACCCCACGTTTGTTTTTGAGAGCCACTAGTATTTCGAGCGCGCAACCGCAAAAGCGACCTTACGAGATAGGATTAGAGCGGGAATTTTAACGGCTAGCAGCAATTTCATAGCAAATTGAAATGGAGGACAGAAGGTATCAGGTTCTCTTTGAATTATATTGCGTTTGTATTCGGGGTTTGTACTCGTGTTTATTATGATTAGGGTATCGTATGTTTTGTTGTCGTTTATATTTTTACGCGAACATGATACTCGGCGAGTTAGTTCCGCAGATTAATTTTACGACGCCACCGCTTCTCTGGAGCGCGTGGTGTGGTTCACAGACCATGTATAATAGCAACCATAAAGTGTAATCGCAAACCTCTAAGACAATAAAATTTGGAACGTTGTAAAACAAAATTTTAGGTATAACGGTGCTTCTAACGATCTGCCTTATTGTCTCATTAGTAAACATTGCTAGCGCCCTCGGCACCTCACAAAAACGTCACTTTGATTCAAATTTCCATTATCACATAATAACGTTTTTAAAATTGGCTTACATTCGAGCCTTTTGCCCCTCTGCCTTTATTATGCCGAAACTTTGGGAACTGAAACGAGCCTGTGAATGCAGTTCTTGTTTCACTAACAATATAATGCTTAATTATGCTCCCATTTGTGATGTTTAGCAAAATAGCGTTATTAAATTTATTGTTCTTAATTGAATAGTGTTTTAAAACGACTTTAATTCAGTGCCTCTAATACAAAAGATATAATAGCGCCAATCTAAGATTTTCTAATTTTCATTTATAAGGAGACTTCAGCTACCACATATTATTACTTACCGAATTGTTAATAGAAATGATAATGTGATTATTACTAAGAAATGGTTATGAAATTGGTGTAAGGGAAAAAACAAGAAATTTTACGGGAACCGTACATTTTCCCGCCAAAAAAGTAGTTTATCTTCTCAATTCAAACACACAAATTCTTTTGCTTCACAATTTAGTAGTTATTGGGAAAAATATAGATTCTGTTGTTTTTAGCAACGCTTCTAGACTTCACTATTACAAAATGCACGCAGAACACAAAGGAACTTCCAATGTAATATTTGTCGTAGCAGTTTTGTATTCAATAATAATTCGGAAGCAAAAACTTCTATTTATTAAATACGAGTAGAAGTCTCTGATCGGAAGCATCTTTGAGCTCTGAGCTCATTACGCTGGCCGCAGTACAACGGACTCGTCCGTCATTGTTTGCCGAGCCTATATTTGAACGGCCTTTCTACATCGCCAGTTCATTCCTATTCAAAGTTTTCAGCGTAGAATTCCCTTGAAACAAATACCGGGCAGAGCAATTAAGTTTGTCCTAGAATATTTTTGTTATAATTTCATTCTAATTTCATCAAACTTTTTATTCGACATTAAACTTTTTAATTATAACTTGTACGTTTATATTTGGAAAAACACTTGTAATTTATAATTCAGTATTGCTCTAGTTATAATAAATTTTACGATACATTGAAAAGTATGGTACTATAACGGAGTTATTATTGGGCGATTCCATTATCGCGGGTGCAACAGTTTGACACACTTAAAGCTTCCTACAGGAAAAATGAAGCATATTTATTAATAAAATATTCCTTGAAGGGATACATTTTAACTAGTTTAACAATGATTTATAAATGAAAACCTTCATCAAATGTATGAAGGACCACAAAACAGGTCTGAAGTGCCATCGCGGGTGCAACCAATTTGACCCTCCATTAAGAACTGTGATGAGTTCATATGTGAATACTGGTTATTGCGAAACTTTTACAAAATAACTTGCCTATATTTCAAAATAGTATAAAACAAAGAAACTATGTAATTAGATAAAAGTAATTATAGTAATAAGTACTAGAAATTATTAACCATTTCTACGATCGCGGGTGCAACATCAAAATTCTCAAATCTCTTAAAGGTGAATTAAATCGTAATGCTCTAACAAATTTTAAAAATTTTGATATGGAATATATAATAATACTAGTAATTTGTAATAAAATTGCACCAAATTGTATTTTTGTTTTTAATTTTCAGTTGTTTATTAGCCTGACAAATCACTATCACTAAAAACGACTGAATAGTGTAATTTATACAAAAGATTTCGACGTATTGCTGTATAACTATACTACAACTTAACATTAATTTGAAATATATGGTATTTTAATTAAAAAATATGGGAAAAAACATCGCGTCCCTTAGATGATATTGCTTAAAAATGCTCTAAATTATTCGAATTCCATTTTTTACCGATAAAAAGTGTTTTGTTAGTAAATACACATCTTCTTACGTATATTCCAATTGAAAAATGTAACTAATGCCACATTTTAAAAATTCTCGTTAAGGGCCGTCTATAGCGGAATGGCCCTAATATTGTCTTTTTACTTGACATACATAACAAAATCTATAATAATTAATTCTTCTTCTTTTACCACGAGTTTATTCACACTACTAAAGATCTTTTACAAATATCATTCAGTTTACTGTGAATTTTATCTTTCCTTTTAAATGTTATCACTTATCACAGATAGACATAGTAAGGTAATAGTTATAAATCAAATGAGAAACTATTGAGCCGGGAAACTGGGCCGTAACTCTCAGTAAGGTGACCTCTGCAACTGACAAAATAAATATTTAAGGGCCCTCTAGTTCTATACATATTTATGACCTAACACAAAAAGTTTCGTTGTTTCATTCAATTTACTGGTATTTTTTGTCTACTTCTGTTTCAAATTATGTTATTCAAATGTTGTTTCGGTTACTTATACTATTATTTAACACTTTGCACTATAATGTTATGTAATATTATAAAATATCTGTCTTATAATGATATACTGCTTACCTATCCAAAGCAATATCAAGATAATACAAATTTATACCTCTAGTTAGATCCGTGTTAGCTTTGTTAAAGTTATGGTAAAAATGAATTAAGACATATGTCTCAATTGGAACAGTTTAGAGTGTTCCAAATAAAAGGCATCCCACCCCATTTCTTCTATAAAGTAAAACGAAATTGAAGCTCAGGAAAAGACGTTTATCGTAAAATACAGCACCGTTAACAAAAAGATAGCCGAGATTCCTTAACGGCCGCGTGAGCGATGTACACCAGAGTGAAAATTTCTTTAGAATTTGGAAATAGTCTATTAAACGCGATTTTCTTTCGAGTTGGGAATGGTCTATTAGACATGATTTTCTCTCGAGTCTACTGCTGTATTTTATTTCTGCGAAAGTACGGTATATTTTTAGAAAGTAAACGAAGTAAAAAGTCCAGCTTTAAAATTTCGCTGGACTCGAATAAATTGCTCCTCTGAGATAGCTGAAAGGGTTATGCTAATCGTTTGATATCTTTATTTTATAGCTTAGCGTTTTTGTCGTACACGATGTGATAATTTATTTAAATAAAGCATTAATAGCTTTCGTATTGTATATTTTCCACAGTTTTGCTTTTAATTAAGAGGTGTACTATCAATTTAGAAAGCAATTGTCTAAATATTAGCATTGGATTTTTAAAATATTGAAATAACTTTCATTTAAATGATCTAATAATGATGAAATTTGTAGGTATCTATAAACTTTAATAAAACAAGAATATAAAAGTGTACTGAACAAATACAAAATAATCGTTTTTCGTGATTAGCTTCCCTTTCGTTATTCTTTCATTATTTGTAGGGCTATAAAATTGAATCAATATTATTTTTTAAGCGAACAATCAAGGTCTATAAACGAGACATGAATCGGTTGATTGCTTTCCTTTCGTAATATAAATGAGGCCTATTTTCATAAGACGTTCACGTAGGCGAAACGCTACAAAACTTTCAGAGGCGGCCTTGGCTCGGAGCTTCTACTAATATATAACATAATACCAGAAAATACTGTTACTAAGTCTTAGACCCAATTTCACCAACCACTGTTAAGGCGACGCCTTGATAATTTGGCTGTAGCGATGCCGATTTTTCTCAGCAATGACTAAAGCTAAGAAATTGAAGTTCATTGTTAGTATTCATCATGTCTTTGTCTTTGAATTGCCCATAGCATAACACGATTGGACAACTTTTATAGCACAGAATAATCAATCGAAAAGACCTCTGTAAAAAAAGGGATTCCTATTTTTCCAACAGAGGAGAGTGATTTAAGGTTTCAAAATTTGTACATAAATTGGTTCAAGCATGCACTTTAATTTGTGCATAGCTTATATGAAATGTATTTATGGTTTTTAAATTATGCGACAAAAACCATTTTGTCGCTTACGCCCTTTCCATTTTTTGCTGTTCCATTGCTTGTTTTCTATGAGAGGCCGGGCCGGCCTCTCATAGAAAACAAGCAATCTAAAACATATCCAACACGGTTGCTTACTTTAACGCTGCGTCACCTTAATTCTTTACTATATAATATAAACTCGATTTAGTATCACGTTATCTCTTTCGTTTTTCATATGAATGAAAGAGAAGACATGACATTTTAACAAGCTGTTAACACTAACAGACGTTGGTGAAATTGAGCCTTAACATAATAGCTTACGATTAAGTAACTTAACTTTTTTAATTGTAACAAAATACCAATACAATCATTTGACTAGAAATTTATGTTTCCACTCATTTATTTTAGTGATAACCCTTTTTTGTCTCGTTAGAAACGCTTTCGAATGATGGAGGGTTTCGGATTTTTAGCATTTCGAGGATAATTTAAGCCATGATTGATGATGATAAGACAACGCGGGTATTTAAATGTGAATTCACGAAACGAGGTTGTAAATTAATTCGCTCGCAGGTCGCAAACATTAAATCTAGTTGTAAGTTGCGTGACCTACTTCTGTTGTTGAATGCACTCAATATTATGGAAAAACCGCAATTACATAGATCTTTTAATTCGGTGGGCTCATTATGGTGCTCTCATTCATATTCTATTAGCTGAACTAAAAAGTTTGGCGTGACCGACTTGTAGCGTCGGAGTTGGGCGAACTACGGAATATTGTACTTCAATTATTTTACTTCATGTCTCAAATTTTATGGTATAAATAATGTAATACTAACAAACGTAATTGGAAATTATGCTTAAGCTGTGGCTTAACCTTCAAAGGTTGAATGAAGGTGATACATCTAATGAATCGTATGAAATATGACGCTTATGTGTTTTTAATGCTCGTATCCATTATTTCCACAAAGGATGAAAAATGAACGTGAATTATTTGAAATAATTTATATTTTTATGGTCCTATAAAGCTTGATATAATATAATGGCTTATACGGGCCATAATAAAGTCGTTCAATCGACGCCAAGGAAAATGATTGCTTATAAAACATCTCCCTGAGTCGTTGTCAGGACAAAATACGTATACTAGAGAAGATCTTATAATAAATCTGCTTGGTTATCGCTTTAGCAGTATTCCTAAGATGCAAATCAAAATTTAAAGTAATAACTTAATGTAAAAGAGAAGAAATTAAGTCATATTAAAGTAAAAAAAAAAAACATTCAGAAAGCCTCTTCTACTTTTTACGTAAATTAAATAAGTAGATACACCATTTATAAATAACTAGCTGTCCCGGCAAACGTTGTTTTGCCATTTAAAGTATTTCTACTTCATCAGTTGACACAAAATCTTACCCCCTCTTTTGTCCCCTAAGAGGGGTGGGGGGAAAAATTTTATACACCAGATATTAAGTTGGAAGAAGACAAATATATCTGTGAAAACCGCATTCAAATCGGATCAGTAGTTTTCGTGTTAAAGCAAAAGTCTTATAGAAAATCTGACCCCCTCTTTCGTCCCTTTAGAGGGGTGAGGAGAAATTTTTTTATACACCAGATATTAAGTTGGAAGAAGACAAATATATCTGCGAAAACCGCATTCAAATCGGATCAGTAGTTTTCGTGTGATGCTGGAACAAACATACAGACAGACAGACAGACAGACAAAAAAACTAACTAACTTTTCGGCTTCTATAGCGATATTGTGACACCCTCCGCTTATTATTTTTTGAATATCTTTAATGTACAGAATTGACATTTCTACAGATTTATTATATGTATAGATATAACAGATATAGAAGATTCTGTAATTATTTTTCCTATGATTAAGTCAGTGGAGTAAAAATCAATATACCGTGATCCCGGAGTGTATAAAAAGCTTAGTCATAACAATATGATACCGATATTACATGTCAAAGCCCGCCTCATCCGTCCGCAGCTAACCCGATTTGTTAGGTAACAATGCTATTTAAAGCTATAAATATTTTATAATATTATGTTTCTGAAATATTCATAGCTTAGCCATAACCTAACTCGTGTGCGTGTGGCGTGGCAGATAAAATTAAGACCTAAATGATCTAAGAGGCAACTTGTAGCCGACAAATAACGTTAGACTATAACATATTCAACGAACTGAATAATAAATCCAATTAAGTTTTCATGACTGATCGAACAAAGTCTAAACAGAAATATACGACCCAGACTGCACATGACATTTAGACTGCAGAACCCAGCCACTTGTATAAAACATAAAACATCGCATCCAGAAATATAGCGCATCGCTCCGGTCAGACGCTGCCCTAAAATAAAATATACAATAGACTGAACACAGGGTTTATTTATATATCGCTCTATTTGAGAAAATCCGACCTTTATCCGAATGGCTGGGTTAAAATATTCAATTGAATACTCCCTTTTTACATCCAGACTACTGACCAGATTATTTAAAATTGATTAACCGAACTGATTGCGAGGACGAATGAAAACAGTAAGGATTTTTAAATGTTATTTACTCTTAAAACAAAGGTGTACAAACTGTGCGCACCAGTGCTGAATGATACTTTGTACGATACAGGGAAGTTAAAAATAAATAAAGTTCTTAATTTTGAATTACTCATGATACTCATGATTTTAAATTACTCAATTAAATTTTATTATTGTCTCCAAACGCATTTATGGGTGTGACGTCAGTGTTCAGTATAATTACACTACAAATTCCTATTAACAAGGTAGAGATGATATTACATTAAGCGTGACATACTGAGAAACTGTATAAGCTTATTAGACAATTGACCTACATTAGCTCGAACTCACAAGACTAGACGTCTGGTTGTTCCGAGTCTAGACACCGCGTCTCTCCCTCAGGGATCTTATAGCATACATAATGTAAAGTAATAAATAAAACTTTGAGTGTCTTACTCGGGTAAAAAAGTTACGACTTTCTACAGAGAAAAACTTTTGAGGTCAGTGAGAATTAGGCGTACAAAGAAAGTAATTTTAAAGTACATTTTATAAATGTAGAGCTTAACCTTCGTCGTAGACTTGGTGCTATATTTTACTAGTTTCAGTGGACAGATGTTGTAAATGATCACAATAAAATCTAAAAACAATAGAAAAAACTAAATATACTTTCTATATATACTTTGATTATATAATATACTTTGATTGATAGATATGCAAAATATTTCCGTTTGTTCAAGCCTTAAGAAATTAAAAAAAAAATCGGGCGGCACGAACTTGTCAGTTTTTTGCTATCCCATTGTTTTCCATGGAGTGTTGATTTGATAGTCATTGATAGTCACCTGAAAGTATATTGAAATCATTAATTAACTTTGCGTGAGGTTTAGCCTTTGGTTTAGCCTATAACAACTAACAGCTATCTATTAGCATAAAAGTGAGTACCTGTGTTTTCTTACAATAGACATTTACTACCCGTACGTAGGCTAAGAACTCCTCGTACATAAACCAGATAAGCCGGATGCAGTGAGTCTAGTAAAACATAAAATGTTGATAGCTCCTTGATAGCGAGCTAACACATTTAGCGTAAACGCCTCCCACATGAGAAGGATTAAAGGTAATTTTCTGCGCCGCTCCTCCCGACCTAGCTGTAATACATTTTGTCTCGTCTGCAAACTGTTTCAAACAATTTATCTAACGTTCTTTCCGTTTACTAACCTTACGTTTTCAATATAACTTGCACATTAAATTTTCAGTTTTCTAAATAGGTATATATTTTTATTTTAAGTCGCAGGTCATAAGCAACTACAATTAGTAATAACGAGATTATACAGTTTTGTTAGTTTGTTGAAAAATAACTAGTAATAAGTTGGGTTAAATAATATGTGCATTATAGCCATTGGTAGTTCGACAAAACTAAGATTATATTGGAAAAGATAATTTTAACTTTTCTAAAATTGTATACATTTATGATTTAGTGGAAGCGGAACTTGCGTATGGAAAATGGCATAGTTCGAATTTCGAAAAATGTTTTCAAATAAATCTATACCAGAGCTGGTTATTCCCATAGATACGTAACAAAATGTTGAATTCTTTTTAGTTGAACGAAAATTAAAGGGGCAGTTGTTGCTACTATTACTGAAGTTTAAAAATTCAACGAATAACAGTGCATTGACTTTTATTGCATATGTGCACCCGTATACGAGCAGTTTTAATCAATTACATACTAAATTCGCAGAGCTAACTATGGGGCCCAATTAATTTCGAAATACGTTATTAATTGCTTTTACCTTTTTACAGCTTTTACGTTTGTTACACGTGATCATCAAAACTCAAGTCGTGTATAACAAATAATATTTGAAAAATAATATAAAAGGTACTTGAATGAATATATCGCGCAGTAGACGAGAGAGTAGAGATAAACTACGATAACATGGTGCGCCCCTCCAAAATTCAAAACGTTTGAAGTGCGTTGTCTTGCGCGGTCGGCTAGTTATGATTAGTTGACCAACAAGTCTTGGTAATAAGTGACATTCAGTGAAATATTACGAGTACTGGTTGATTGATTGAATATTTACAAGTTACAACTGCACACAAACTCTTTCATAAGGATGTGACTACACACATTGAAACAGTAATTTGGAGGGGCGCGCCATGTTATCGTAGTTTATCTCTACGCGTAGTAGCGACTATACTTGTACTCGTATGTGCTCATTTACATAATATTTTAATTTCATAAGTTAAAAATAAAATACATGAAACAACGTTAATATTTTAACAAGAAAGCCACCTGGTTTTATTTACCGCAAGTCACGCCATCTTCCTGTTATATGCGAAAAGTATTTACTTGATGCTGTACACGAAATGGAGAAATAATTTGATTAGATTCGAGCTCCTCGAGCTCGGCGTACTTAACACTTTTCGCATCGCTTCCCGTTTTCATTATATATTATGAATGAAGACTTCTAGCCAACTGTCCCTGTTTTATTTTGTCACTAGAAATACGTAATTATCACCACTTGTTATAATGTAGGTTATGATAATCTGCATAAAATAATAAAGATAAACATTCTCGTGTCACGGTATTTGTTGCCACTTCATCGGCTGGATCGATTTTGTTTGAATTTGTGTGCTTATAGTGTAGGTCTGAGAATCAGCTTCTATCTTATTTCCTATAGCGGGCCAAACGGCACACAATCCTGAATCGCGCTGTCGAAGTTTATCTGAAAGTTGGAGGTTTCTTTAACAGCATGATATGACAGTGGGAAGATTTTATTTTAAGGCTCTCAAGCATGTTCCCACAACATAATATACCTAATTATAAAAAAAAACAAACATTTGTTGGGTCACCTAGTTAAACATATAAAAATTTGGTTAAAAAATAAAATTATAATCATTTGAATAGTAGCTGTATAATAGCCAGTAGTTAATGTTAATGCACAATCACGCCACGTAACCGAGTCCTTGGTCAGCTCACAATCGGAGCTCGTTTCATTACAGCTAGTTTACTGGAACATTTCCCTATGGCCGTATCGCACTTCTGCACTCCAGGATAATATCGCAACATAAAATTTTATATTGACTTTAAACCGAGCAAACTTTTGACGATCGACGATAGTAAAAGATGATTACAATTCAATATGGTTTTGATATCTTTGAATTGTATTATGTTTAGCCAGTGCTGCATCAGTTCTGATAATATTGCGTCACTAATACTCTGAATCTACTTCATTAATAAGTTAACTAAAAGTAAATCTAGAAAGTCCTTAATGGGCCATTCTAGTTTTGAGCCGAAAAAAATAAATCAAAAAAATTTGGTGAAATTTAACATTTTTAGTATTTAAAATTAATAATTATAATGTAATAAAACTATTAAAAATAGTTTTAGAAATCGTTTGCCCATAATTATTTAAAAAATCAAGAATTTAAGTTTTTACTTGATAACAGAAATGACGCTGTGCCTAACAGGAGTGATGAACATTGAAATAAATCGTAATTGTCAACATTTATAACGATAATTCTGATGCATATTTAAAACCTGTAATGTAGAATAGCGATAGTAAAAAAAAGATTTGGCAAAGCTCTAAAATAGTAAGAGAAAAAAGTTTATATCGTTATGATAACAGAAGTGATGCACCACTTCTGTTATCAATACGATGGGTTATTTCTATTTACTAAATATTTTAATGTATTTGATTTATTTAATTTATTTCATTTTTAACCATTATTTATTTTGATCGAAATTAAAATTTTGTTAAAAACTGTAAAAAAATACGGTCTACATTAAACATAATATCTAGCACAACAAAATGGGTATCTTTAAACTAATTTTTAAAAACCTATAATTATGCAACATAAGAAACTTCCGAAAAATATGTTTAAAGAAATATACATCATTTTA
This sequence comes from Polyommatus iphigenia, assembly GCA_963422495.1. Lineage (NCBI taxonomy): Eukaryota > Metazoa > Arthropoda > Insecta > Lepidoptera > Lycaenidae > Polyommatus > Polyommatus iphigenia. Next base: position 30,445,076 of record OY730182.1, read on the forward strand.
CAACGCTTTAAGAAAAAAATTATGATCACAAAATTTGTTTCGTCTGAGGAATTACAGGATTTTATTTGCTCTAGGATCGGTGTCGTTTAATGGCCTAAATAACATTTTTGAGTCACTTTTCTGTCTTTTTTTTATCTTTTCTAATTATAAAAAAATAAAAGAAGTTATAAATTTTATTATAAGTTAAATAAAACACTGCAAGAATATTGAAAATATAACTTCTGTTATCAAAATGATTATTCCTGTTATAAATAATTTAGATACTTAAAATTTCTTGTAATTGAAAAAAAAACTTGACAAAAATGTTATAAATAATATAATTAACATGTTTTATACAGAATACATAACAAAGAGTATTAACTTTACTATAATTTAATAAGAAAAACGTCACTTCTGTGATGAAAAATCACTTCTGTTATCACCTAATAACCCAGAAGTGATGATAACAGAAATGATAAAACTCAAATAATCTTTATTTTATTTTTAAATGGTCAAATTTTACTTACTTTTATTTATGTTTTACAATAAAAGGACTAAGAATACATGTCAACAAATGATTTTTACAATATTTAACAATGTAATTAACTTTTTACGAGCGATCTCAACCAATGGAAAAATCACGAACAAATTTTGCTTCTGTTAAAAAACGAAAGAAATAATCAAACTCTTGGTTACTAATGTATAAACTACAAGTGGATTAGTGCTGCCTACGTGCAAATTTTATTGGGAACTAAATGTGTCGCTATATTTTTTTTTTCAAATAACAATTGATAACAGAAATGACAGAAATTTTGGTAACAGGAGTAGAATCAAGAATAAAAAAGAGCCTGTACTTCAGAAGATGAATATGCTCATTAAATCATAAACCCAACTATATTTCAATACTATTTTAACTATAACACTAAGATATTGTTTCTTAGAAGTATTTTTTTAAGTTGCCCTAAAGTGCTAAGGTGTGAAAGTAACAGATAACAGGCGTGACGTTTGGGTACTTTGAGCTATCAAGTTACTAGGAAAATGCTAATTTATATACTTAAAAGTGTTATTATGTTATAATTCACACCGGTTACTATTATTTACACTCATTTAAATTTATTGATACAAGATTGTTAAAAGTACTTTTTTGTCAAGTAACAGATTTTTCGCTGTAGAATAGAATGACCCTAATATATTGTGATACTAGATGATGCCCGCAACTCCGTTGCGCCAAAATTCGTTTATCGCGCGGGAACCGTACATTTTTCCGGGATAAAAAGTATCCTATGTCCTTTCCCGGGACTCAAAGTATCTCCATACCAAATTTCAGCCAAATCGGTTCAGCGCTTCGGGCGTGGAGAGGTAACAGACAGACAGACAGACAGACACACTTTCGCATTTATAATATTAGTATGGATTTTAAATGCGAGATACTTAAAATAATTTAAACTCAACCTCAATAAAAACCAGATTTTCGCGCCCTGTCAACTCGCATGAAATATTGTTTTTGTTGATAGAAAAGGCGAAGACAAAAGACAAATTGCCGTTCCGAGCGCGTGATGAATTTAGGGGATTTGGGGGTTTACGGCGAATGCGTCATATCACTTTAAACAATTTTATTAATGTTTTAGCATCCCACTCGAACTCACAATGAATCAAAATAAAAACAATAGCAGTCACTGCCTGGGCCAGTGAAATGCGCAAAATAGACTTATTCCGAATAATACTGAATACATAGACCTAAAATGATATTTTGGCGCTTTGTTGATCTGGATAAGGGGATGTGATTAGAAAGCTGTCGATTGTCGTTTTAAAAAAATCGGTTCACGTAAACTCGCGTAAGAGGGTATTTCGATATTTCATTTGCCACTAGGAGGGCAGACCCGACTCACAGATTGTGCTGTTTAGTGGACTAGTGTTTTCAAAAACTGTTAATAAGAATTTATTGCCATCTTCCTACCTACCTGCCACCAGGCGGAGCTACGTGGAAATAGGGTCTTTTGTTTTTGATAAATTTTTGTGTCAAACAACTGTCATGATATTATGCAAGGAACTAAAAGCCTTATTTGGAATACATTGACAGAAAGGGCGTGAAACAACCATTGGAAATAGCTGTCTTACAAGTGATGGTTAACAATATGGCCAGGGACATTTAACAATATGGCGGCGACCGGCGTGTTTTGATTTTGGCCACGCGCCAAAAAAGTCTATACGCTCTTTTTATCTTTTTTTTTTCAACTTATAATATAAACATTAAACACGTATGATTTGTTTTTACATGTGATTCGAGTCGAGTGCTCGACTGATCACTGATGGGTACACTACCGCTACCGCACCGCTACGAGCGGTTGCGGTTTCGTTGGTCGGTGAATACCTCCAAAATCACTGCGATATCCGAAATTACTCAAAGCAATAGATTCACGGATCGGCATTTGTACATAATTTGATAAATTTTTTGAATCTTAGCAATTTAATTGATTTAGAAAATCAGTTTAGGATATTACGGTCAAAGCAAATGTCTTGCTCAACAAAACAGTCATCTCTTGTATAATCATTAATCAGTCATACTCGCCAACTGCTACCTCGTTCTTATAAGAAAAAAAATTTTAGTAACATTGTAATAAACTACGATCATTCTTTGCAGGTACAACTCCAAATTAACTACATTAGCGCTGCCATCAGTAATCTTCGAGCCAAAATTCCGAGGTTCAGTCCGGAATCTAGTCTATTCCGATCTACCCGGACAACCGCCGAGAAGACAGGAACTACGACATTCTAGAGATCTCAAGGTAAGTGGTCACAGATATTATTTGAAGTGCTCTATCTATGTTAGTATAAACTAGATGACGTACGCAACTCAGTTGCGCCAAAATTAGTTTATCGCGTGGGAACCCTACATTTTCTGGGACAAAAAGTATCCTATGTCCTTTCCCGGGACTCAAAGCATCTCCATACAAAATTTCAGCAAAATCGGTACCACGGTTTGGGTGTGAAGAGGTAACAGACAGACATACTTTCGCATTTATAATATTAGTATGGATGTTGGAACCCGGAAAAATGTCTTTCAGATACTCGTAACATCGTTACAACATTTCCTTTCATTTCTAAATTAAATTAGTGGCTGCACTTCTCAGAACTACTGCCATCAAAACAAATTCAGTTAATTAAAATTTCACAGTGTTTTCTAAATAAAAACTTATTACTCCAAACTTGATCGCTTCGCACGAGTTGGGAAAGTTTGTTACAATATTCCGCCCTCCCTCCGACGAGGAAACTTGCTTGTGAAATCTACTTATTCTTAAGCTGTAGCTTGACTATTGCCGAAAGTTCTCGCTCGTGAAGTTGTGTTTGTATAGATATAAATTAATTTACTTAGCAACTATATTCGCGTAGTATAATACTAGTGCTTTAATAAACGCGTTGCATATTCGCTTATTACTTTATAAGTTAATATTTTAGTTCTTGTGAAAACTGTGAAGCTGAAGTAACGTACTAGTCAATATTAATCAAATTGTCTGGCCTTTTACTCCTTTAAGAATCGCTTTCTGGTAAAGCGAAAAGCTACGTTTTAAGTTTGTTGACCTTTTAAGCATGAGCTAAGATCTTTTTGCTCTTTTTTTGGACAAAAATAAAATTGGGTAATGTTATCCGGTCCCCGATTGTATGCTGTACTCAAATAGCTTTTATCCTATCGTGACTTAATCCTTTGTCTCGGTAATTTTTATCGACATTCAACATGCGATACGTATTACACAATATATCAAAATATCAGAAAAATAACGTATTGTAACAGCAAACTATTTCTATGCCGAGGCATGAATATTTTTTCGTTAAAATATTCCAGCTTTGTTTGAATAAACATAGCTTTTTGTGACTATTTTTATAGCTTTTTTACTTAAAACTGTGAAAAGAAAAAAATATGAAAAGATAGTTAAATGTTGTAATTCGTATTTTGTTACTAACTTAAGAAAAAATCTACTACTTACCAATTACTATATTATAATAATAAATTGTACCAAGAACTATAGAGCAAACATAAAATTGCTGGTCACATTATATATTTTAGCATCGAGAAATTGAACAACATCTAAGAAGTTCCTTTCTCTAGTATTTATCTTCCAGTCTGTGATATCGAGCTTCAGTTGGCTGTACGATATATTTTGTGATTCCTTTTGACCCATTTATCGCGTCAGTACCTGTACACGTGTATTGAAATGTTGGTTTTGCGAATGGCATCCCCCGTGCTCTCAGCTATTTATATCACAAGTATTTAGAGCAATTAAAATATTTGAGATTGAAATTCGAGGCTGGATTTTGGATAACGAAAGCCCCTGGTTTTATGAAATAAGTTTTATTGAATAATATTTTTGTAACAAAACAAAGTAATGGGTGAGTATAAGCCCCCGTATGGAGATGATTGTGAAAGTAGCAGCTGCAGCAGCACTGAAAAAGTAAGTTTTGTATGAGAAAATTCATGGCGCTGGGGCGCTTGCCCATACAAATCACAATAATCAAAATTGTTCTTTCAGCGCTGCTACTTTCACAGTGAATTCAATGTAAGGGTGTAAACACGGTATGTTTAAATAATCATAGTGTGTGCAAGTGCTTACAGGCAACGTGTGCAAAATTGATGCTTATAATTTAATCCTTCAATACGTACCAACCAAGCGTTAAAATGCTTTGTAGACGGTACACATTGATTATGAGTTTGCAGTTTGCACGTAAAGCAAATGCCATCACGATGTCATTACCAATGTAGATCAGTTAGCGTCGAATGCTTTCATTTTCAGATGTATGTTTTGATAACACAGCGATAGTTAGCGAAAAGCATTACCCTGATGAAGCGACCTGGCCGTGAACTTCTATTGATGTAGCGATGTTAAAAAAAAAGAATTTTACTTCAAAGAATGAATGCTTACATTTTAATAAATGACTAACTGAAGTCTTCAATAGCTTAGAGTAACAAATGGAAAAATTGTGAATGGAGTTGTACTTTTATAGTTCTGCAGAAAACCTGAATACGTAATACTGTAGTAACCATCTCGTAACCATTGTTAACTCTAATATTATTCCAGAATCAGCAATTCGAGATAAGGAACAGTACTGCTCATAATTCAGCATGAGTTACCGTTGCTGTATATATTATACGGTCGCCTCACACTGCCTCTCAATTAGAGCTATTGTTGCTAGCCGCTGTATAGCTGCAAGCTGTTTGCATTCGGCGTGGTGATGTGCTCATTCATAAGTCGCGAGTTGCAGCGCCCTTTTGAAATTATACAATAGTTTTTAATGCCCTCAGTTTTTTTAATTAAATATCTTTTTTTGTTACAAAAAAGCCCTATAACTCAAATTGTTGCCCATTTAATATTAGGCATTTCCCATTTAACATTTTTAAAATGAACTCTAAGTAGAGCTTGTCCAATTTAAAATTACGGCACCTCTCGTATTTAAAGTACTAGTTTTCCCAACTAATGAAGTGGTGGGGCTTGTCATTTCAAGTTAGATATGCTCTACAATACAAGTTATATTTTTCAGTGCGTTTCTTTGTTACTAGGCGAAAAGAAAACTTTTATCATCTTGCTCCTTATATTACTTGATAGTGGCATATAAAGTCGGACGAATTAGTCATAAACTGAAACAAAGTCGCCAGTTTAGGTCCGGCATAGCCTAGATCATGAATAGACTATGTAAAATATTATGGTTCATAATATAACTTTTTATATAAATAGGTAATACAACCTGTTTTTAGACCACAATACTTTTGTTTATATTTTTAACCCCCGACCAAAAAGAGGGGTGTTATAAGTTTGACGTGTCTGTCTGTCGGTCTGTCTGACTGTGGCATCGTACCATCCAAACGGGTGGACCGATTTTGATCTAGTTTTTTGGTATTTGAGACATTGTTGCAGAGGCTTAACTTGTATGGAGACAAACGTAGTGTTAAAACTTATGCCCGTAGTTTTATGTGGCCTCTACAAATTAGAACATTAGAGACGCAATTCTTCTACGATTGTCCATGACTATCATCGATCATACGTGCTGGACAGTTGCGCTTACTTGGTGGTAATCATGGCTTTACATTACCAACTAAATAATACGTGAATAAGCGTCTTTTCACCATTGAGCTAACCCCTATCATTTGGTAGAGTATACGGCCATTCTCCGGAGAGCAAAATTTAAGTGTCCCGGGCTTGTATACTCTGTAATATTATCTTATTCAAGTATGCGATATTTTTAAACGGTAGATACGAGTAGCATCCGTAACTAGCTACAAACTTAAACACAGGCTTCTAATTTAAGTAATTCAGACTAAATTAATTTAAGTCGTGTTCAAAAATTATGTTTTTCTCATTACCGTGACGTGTCCCCACGCCAACTTGATCTCGAAACTTGCTTGTAATTTTTATAACATACATATTAACCTTGATCTATTCATCGATTTAAATGCTTATAAACATTGGTTATCGCATTGGAAAATATCGACTCAATAGGCCCAGCCTATAAATAGTTATTATGAAATAATCGCTTGTCCTATCAAAAGTTATAATTACCGTAACGCATGCTGTTTTCGGGTGCCCACCCAAAAATTACAGGATTTGGCACATTACAAGTGCATGGGTCACTTCTTCTTAACGTGTTCCACGGCCCATCAGCGGTCTCACGTCGTTAATGTTAGTGTGCCGCCGATGAAGCACGAGAGTATCTACTTACCGTAGCTTTGGTAACAAACTTTTCTAATTACCGTAATCTTATTTTGCTACTTGATTTTTAAATAAGATTGTATATTGATCATGTCATTCTAGAAAGTAATTTGGCCTACGTACTTTGCCGTAAGCAAATTTTTGCAAACTGTGTCGGTTTTCAAAATTTTCAACAAAATCCAACTTTTTTCTAATTACATTATTATTATCATGAATGAGTCTTTAATAATACTAGCTTTAAAAAAAGTATTATTATTTACAATCTTTTATCCCCTATTTTATCCCCTTAGAGGTAGAATTTATCAAAACCCTTTCTTAGGGGATGCCTACGTCATAGTAGCTTTATGCATAACGTGACCATTTATTTTTTTTGTCAGAGCGGGACAAATACATAATAACACCCCCCCCCCTACCCTAATTTGTGAATATATGTATTTGAATTTTGAAAGTGCCTATCTTACAATTATTATTATTACTTTACTAAAATTATAGAGCGGAAGAGTTTGTTTCTTTGTTTAAACGCGCTAATCTCAGGAACTACTGGTCTGATTTGAAAAATTCTTTCAGTGTTAGATAGCTCATTTATTGAGGAAAGTTATATTATATCACGGAAAGACGACGAAAAGGAGCGCGGAAACAGGAAAATGTGGAAAAAACGGAAAAAAATATTTGAAAGAGGTTATCTCACGAGCTACTGTTATTTGACACAGATAAAATGTAGACTATGTGAAGGATTAAGGCTATTTTTGTGGGCTAATTTGTCTGTCAAATTCCGAATTTACGCAGGCGAAGCCGCGCGGAACATCTACTTATTGATATGGAGCTATTATTGCAGAATAATCAAGTTTGTTGTATGGAAATGCGTTACTTACAGGCATTTCAAACATAAAAATACTTTTAAATATTTTTTGTCGTTTGGTCTGTTTGCGAAAGCGGGACAATTTCGGCCTCGCGGGGGACAGCGGGACAGACTGCCTGAAAGCGGGACTGTCCCACCCAAAGCGGGACGTATGGTCACGTTATTTGTGCATGGAAAGTATTAGCCCGATCGGTTTAAAATTGACAAAGTTTCATAGCCCTTTGGGGGTAGAATTGATAAAAAAACTTTCTTAGCGGATGCCTACGTCATAACATATACCTGCATGCCAAATTTTGGCCCGATCCGTCCCGTGATCACACTATGTCAGTTAGTCCCTTTGTGATATATATAATGTTTAGATATCTATATGCTGAGTATTCATAAAGTTATATATTTCTTTTTGGATGGGAATGACCAGAGAAGAAATTGGAGAAAAGAAGGCTTGTTCCTTGGAAACGTCAAGTAAAAATTTGAAATTACCCAGTTTTATATCAGAGATCAAAGGAAAAAGTGAAAGAAAGGTATACTTAATAAAAGAAAATACTGCTTATCAGCGAAATTCCAACAAAACGGCGGAAGAAAACTCAGAAAAGAAATGAGTTAATCTTTAGAGCTTATTACAAAAGACAAAAAGAAAAGAAAAAAAATTGAAAAAAATCGAGAAATAAGTATTCATAAATAGAGATGAACTTGTAAAATTACAAGAAAACAAAAATAAGTAAATTTCGAGCTGTAGAAGCTGTGAGCTACATTTGAGTTGCTATTCTGTGCAAAGAGATTTGAATATAATTATTTTTAGGTTCATCGTACCTGGATCTTAATAAGTATCTACCGATTAAAACAATGTTTGTTGTTATTTTCTCATTTTTCAGATTTTATTTGAAAGTTTCTATTTTTTACTATTGGCAGGTTATGGTTGTATAGGACATCGTTAATTCTACCCCTTTTGTGACAATTATACATGTGCAACTTATTAATCAGTGTTTTGTATGATGTTTTACATAGAATTATAATGCTTTCTAATTACCGTTACATAAAATTTTGCATTTGTCTAATTACCGTACCCATAAAAATTTCAAGTCTTATTATCTAAAAAACTATAATTAACTGTACCACGCCAAATTTATTATTGTATTCGTATCTTTCATTACTTTCATATTTTAATGAGTTTAAGTCAAATCAACGAAGAAAAAAAATGGTAACGGTAATTAGGGAAATAATGCCAAACCGGAGAATGGCCGTATAATTAACACGGCAGCACTCATCCCTGACAGGTAGCCATGGATGGATAGCCAGGTCTGTAAAGAATAGCCTTTACATCTTTGAGCAAACCCCTATCATTTACTAGAGGATAATGCGAGTACGTCATTAACAGATTCCAGTGGATTGAGATTAAAACCCGTCCCGTATGCACCGCGATAATGGATTTTTAATGGGACGCATTTACTTCGCCTTTCTTTATCCCATGACGTGCAAGCTAGACCTCATTTTTCTGAAAATTTATCGAGCGAATCCTACCTTAAATAGTATAGCTGAGCAAAGTAATATTTAAACATACTCAAAATTTAAATTCATAAAACACCCTTACTTAGAGTACTTTTGGTACTTTGTGGCATCCGAACGTTAAAAAATATAATTTGATTTTTTTATTGACTACGGCAACAGGTATAAATATTAAAAATCTTATTTTTTTTAATAACTAGTAAATTTAGAACAATATCAATCTAATTTGAAATTGTTCATCTAAAAAAGTGAAATTATCCCATTTCTTTGATTAAAACTTTTCAAAGATACTTATAAAGTACGTTCGAATGCTGCAACCGCTGAAATTTAATATAGCGGAGCCGTGGAAGTAATCTTGCAGAGTAAACGTCCTTCCACATTCATACGTGTGCTACGACGCTACGAGAGACTGTAATAAAGTCGATAGTAATTATTTCCAAGACTCCCCAACTTTTATATTGACGTTTCTCTTGACGATTCGAGAGAGATACAGTTATTAAACTGTCTGTGATAGAATTCTACTGGAGTCTTTCTAACAAAATTGGCTCTATTTTGCATAATTTTCACCATTGAATAAGATAGAAGAAACAAAGAAAATGTGCAATTTATTTGTTTCCCTGTGAATATATTATTTTAACAGTGGATGTTTACTGATATTTGGTACACATATTTTACAGTTTACATTTACTGAAATCTTATCAAAGCTTTATGAAAAATAAAAAATATTTCGCCACTTTTTATTTCTGAACAAAAGTTTTATTCCAGAAAACAAAAACATAAATTGATTGAATCAGCGCATATTAAAAATAATTTCCAGGAAAGGCTTAAAACGAAAAACCAGGTCCAACAAAAACTCTTTAGCGCTTAAAATATTAAAAAGTCAATAAAATTCGATAACATACCTGTCAAGCTGCGGTGACGTCACAACATGGCCGCTCAATTATTGTCAAGAGCTCTGTAAGAGACGGCGAGGCACGGTTGTTATATCATTTGAAAATTGGATGTGAAATAAATATCGTTAACAGTCGATATTTATTGGTATTAAATTACACGGTCCTTCAGGCATTATAATGATGTGAGATAGCTGTTGGTAAACTATATTCCTTGTTGAACGAAATGCCATTATTGTAATCATCTTTAAATACCGACTGACATGATCCAATGATCTCTATTACGAGAATAACCACAATTTTTAATTCTACCTTCATAGAAAATATGTAATAGTTTAGAACCTGGCAAAAATATGTATGTTGTTCATATGTTATGAACGACATGCGTCGTTTCTTACGCGATATTTAATAGTTTAGAAGGTAGAAAAATGTTTGCGGGTCGGCGTTCATATGTCATCCATTTCTGATCCTCTTCTCGGATTTGAATGGAGCTACATTTTGCTATTGAGTTTACACGTGTTGTTTGTTTTCCTCATTTTATCCTGTAATATGTTACTTTTCCGCCATGACAAATAGAATTTACATTTGAATCTCGATTTGTCGGCACACATGACACACGTATCCTCTACTGGCATTTCTGAAAAATATTATGTTGTTGTTTATAATAATTGTTTAATTTATCAAACAGTAATAAAAAATCTATTGGCAGTATTATTTCTTAAAGTCTAATACTTGCTACTAAAATAATATTACTTATTCACTGAAGGTCTATTAGTCTTTAACGAAATCCTCGCTGCGATTAAAGTACTTGGGTATAATTCACAAATCTTAGAATTATTACGTAGGCGGACTCGACGTTTGAACAGGGAGGGACTTCCATAAAGAATTGTAGTCGTAATTCAAAGCTAAAAGCTAACAAATAGTCAAACAAAATTAAAAAATTAAAAAGGAAATATCAAAATTACAAATTATAGGCATAATTCATTCTTTATATTTTCAAAGTATCATATCAATTTTCTTCACCAAAGGCTTAGGCATAAAATTGCAATTTCAAGTCATGAATTTCGTAATGAGAACAATTAACAGAGTCTAAAGGTAATTATTTTTTGGCTGATGGACTAATATTTCGGTGCCAACTGGGTCAAATTGATATCATAAGCGGCACAGACTCGGAAATAACACGTTATTACTCTCCCATTGTACAATTGTTTGGGGCATTGTTATTTGTATGACGGACCTTTGTTAAATAACTCCGGCAATTTCATTATTTACGAGAGGCTTAGCGATTACATCCATATAGTACAAAATATTATATGTATTGTACACTAAATATATTCATAAATTATTGTGATTTCTAAATATTTTTGAGTACTTTGTGTATTGCATCACTCAGAGTATATAAATCAAAGTTTATCTTGAGATCTCTATGATGCATAGTTTACCTGAAGGGCATAATAACTAAGTGGAGAGTAAACGGTTCTGCGTACAATCCCTACTCGCCCACTCCCGCCCACGCCCCCGCAGGGGTACCAAATGGTACTCGTATCAAACGCGTGGGCTCACGAGCTGAAATTACTTTCGTGTTACACTTAATGACGAGATCGTGGAATTTGTTTGACACTTTGCCGCGGGCCTTTTTCGACATTACCGCCGCCGCCTGACACGAACGTGACAGAGGTGACATCGCAATGCCTCTTTTTCCGGTTGAATTGGCTTTTTAGAGCTTTCGCCGAAATCAGCATTTCCGAAAGCTTTTAATGTTGAGCTTAGTAATTGAAAAGTTTTGTTTTATGTTTTTATTGAATCTATTTTTGTATACCATGTTGAAAGTAGTTTTAGACGTTGATTTTTATCTAGCATAATTAGGAATATGAAAGTTTATCTTGATGCTAATTGCTATACTAGAAGATAACTTTGTAAAACTAATTTAATGTCATTAAAAACGAGTACTCTTTTGTCGTGTTTTCTAATATTATGTCTGCACATTTAACAAAACCCCTTGGAGCTCAATTAGTGCTTTCATTATAGTATGCAATTTCAAACTAATAGCGCAAATATTGAGTTTTATTTTAAACTAAAGGCCAATGTACTTGGTTTAAAAACTATGAAATATTGTTAATGCATATTTTATAAACAGAGTTACACGCTAGCTCGTAATTGGTGCAGGCGGCATTAGCATATAAAAATCATATTGATAAGTTTTTACGAATATAAAGCAGATTAGCATGATACCATTACTATAAACTAGTTGTTGACCAATGTTCCTTTCATTATTTTACTTTGACAAGTGTTAGGCGTTATCCAAGAGATTTTGAACAAAAATAATGTCCTTCCTTAAATTAATAAATAAAATTCCTATTTTTTCATAATTTTAATTACAAAAACCTTACATATTTTGAATTCAATACTATCATCGTGTACCATGGAGGAAATTGATTCCTAGACAGTCGAGAGACCTACGTCATTTGGTCGGATCATTTCAATTCAGTATTAATTGTGATCTGTCTTCTGGGTTTGATGTAACGCGAGCAAACTTCGTAGGTCCCCCATCTTCCTAGGAGTCAACTTATCTGAAAATAAACCCTACAACCTAAACAAAATACTATCTAAACCTAACATTATATTTTCCATACAACGTTCACAATAAAACTGACAGAGTATTGCGTTTCATTGTACCAGTATAGCCCCGTAGGCGTCTTAAAGTTTGTAACAAAATGAAAGGGATAACTTGGGATTTGTATGATACTTTCCGAACGAGACATGATTTATTCAAAGAATTAAACGATATTTCTTTATTTAATGTTGATTTTGTCGTCACGTACCGACTTTATAAGATACTGCCAAGTTTTAATAGCCCCAATTCTTTAAGATGTAGCTACTGAATACGGAAATTTTCTTTGACATACTCGATTACGTCACGAATGAGGAATGACGTGAATTGCATTACCTATTTTTCCTTTGGTAGAATATTATGATTTTCTATTAAAATATTTTTAAACGGAACAATTTCTAGTTAAAGTCTTTAGGTAGCTAATTTATTCATATTTTATTATAAAAATAAATATAGTATAAGTAAATTACAAGTTACAAAATTTAATAATTATTTAAGTAATAACTAATAAAGTAATAACTCTATTACGAGTATTTTATATGGAGTTGTACGACGATGGTTCGGATAGTTCTACGAATTGCCTACGCATTCTACGAGCGTAGAGGGTCTACGAAAACAATTGATTTAATGTTATGATGACATACATTCAATTATTTTGTTCTATTAAATATGGCTTGGTATTTATTTTTATAAAAGGTTCCAAGAAGTGAAAAGGTGTTTTAGAATGAACTAACATTTTTACCAAGAAGAGCCCACGTCCCCGCAAATATCGAAGAAAACGATTTTATTTTCTTTATATAAATAGTCTTAAATAATTTTATAGTATTTATATTTCTATGAATTCTCTGATGACATAGTATACTTTAGTTTTTGCATGTATTCGATTTAAAGACAAGATATGAGGTATTTTGAAAAAAAATATTAGCATAAATGAAAATGGTCCTAAAGTATCCATGTATGCAAAAATCGACAGTTTTCAAATTGTTACTTGCCCACTTCAACCATCATATATCTTCATATTATATCTTAAAATATTATCATTGTTGCAGTCGACACGAACGGGCAACGCTAGCGGGGATGCGTGCGAGCGACGAGATCCTTGCCAGCATGGCGGGGTCTGCATTAGCACCGACGACGGACCCATCTGCGAGTGCCGGGATGGCGACTACGAGGGTGCATTCTGTGAAAGAGGTATGTTATTTGGACCAATGAGGGTGGTTGAAATTCTATTAGCCACCAGGTGCCGCAATGTACGATCATGATAATATGTCTATTTGACACGATAGGCCCGAAGGCTAACATAGCGGCATTCGGTGGCAAATAAATTTTCAACAACCCTCATTATTATGGAGTTGTACGCTATGGCTCAGGGTATAGGTAATGCAAATCTCGCGAGACTCTCAAGCGGGATCTTGAAAGTTTATGAAAATCAATCTCGCGAGATTATAACGCTTTCATTATGACGTTTCTATGCTTGAGTACAATCTCGTTAATATCGCGAGTACTCGCCCTTTTTGGACCGACATCAAACTCGCTAAAAAGGCCGAGATCTCGCGAGAACGAGATTGCATTTCCTACTCAGAGACTTGAGCCTCTTAGCTTGGCAAATGTCAAGTGAAAGCGGGCCGTCATTTAAGGCTGGCCGCATACACACGTTTTCCGTATGCAATTTCCTAATGTGTAATTTCGATTTGGAATTCTATGAGACAAGCGCAAACGTTCGTTTTCTCTTCACTCGCGAACGCGCTGGTTTATACCAGTACTAGCGACCCGCCCCGGCGTCGCACGGGTATAAAATATATAGCCACTGAAAAAATGATTAAAATCGATAGCCTATGATCCTTCACGTGGTCTACTTCTTATCTGTGCCAAATAACATAAAAATTTCTCCAGTAGTTCGCGAGATAAGCCCTTTCAAATAATATCCCCCGTTTTTTCCACATTCTCCTATTAGTCTTAGCGTGATAAAATATAGCCTATAGCCGTCCTCAATAAATGGGCTATCTAACAGAATTTTTCAAATCGGACCATTAGTTCCTGAGATTAGCGCGTTCAAGTTAGCCCTTTCATATAATTTTCCCCGTTTTTTCCACATTTTCCTCTTTTTCTTCGCTCCTATTAGTCTTAGCGTGATAAAATATAGTCTATAGCCTTCCTCGATAAATGGGCTATCTAACACTGAAAGAATAATCAAAGTCCGTTGCGTAGTTTTAAAGATTAAAGGGAACAAAGGGACATGAGTGAAAAAAGCGACTTTGTTTTATAATATGTATAGATCTACGAATAATAAAAAACTAAGGAAGAGTAACTCCGTCAAAAAACATGCTCCAAAATACTTGTCAAAAAAGTGTACCTTAGGTTCACTTTTCATACATTTGCAATATTTAGGTGACCTTGAGCGGTATAAAGGCTGACGTTACATGACAGTTCGAATGGAACCAAAAAAGCTGTATTAGTATGGGAGTTACGTTTCCTAGTTTTATTATTCGTAGGTATAGATAGATACCGAAATAAAAATAGTTCATACCAGTTGTGTCTATCCTTCGCAAATGAGATGCCATCTTATGCCCAATTCCATTAATTTTTTCAAACTTCGTAGACGTAATTAACTTTTAAGGTAAGTTAATTATGTCTACGAAGCCTACGTCTACGAAGTAGAGAATGAATAAAGCCTTAAGGTTTTATTCATTCTCTTGGTCTATTTGAATATTTTTTTGAAGTGAAAACTTCTTTAGCGGCGTTGAGCACTTTGTGGGATGGGTAAAAACTGTGAAACTCGCGCCAGATTTTCGTGTTGATCGAAAAACCATAGAAAACGCGTAAGACGGTTGGAGAGTAGTGTTTTGTGTCGAACTCGAACTCGAACGAAATGTACAGTCGGGGAAATGAGTTGTGTAGCAGAAATGTACAGTCGGGGAAAATTGTGCTAAGCAGAAATGTACAGTCGGGAAAATGAGTTGTTTAGCAGAAATGTACAGTCGGGGAAATGAGTTGTTTAGCAGAAGTGTACAGTCGGGGAAAATTATTGTGCTAAGCAGAAATGTACAGTCGGGGAAATGAGTTGTTTAGCAGAAATGTACAGTCGGGGAAATGAGTTGTTTAGCAGAAATGTACAGTCGGGGAAAATTGTGCTAAGCAGAAATGTACAGTCGGGGAAATGAGTTGTTTAGCAGAAATGTACAGTCGGGGAAAATTGTGCTAAGCAGAAATGTACAGTCGGGGAAATGAGTTGTTTAGCAGAAATGTACAGTCGGGGAAAATTGTGCTAAGCAGAAATGTACAGTCGGGGAAATGAGTTGTTTAGCAGAAATGTACAGTCGGGGAAATGAGTTCTTTAGTAGACGCGCTGATTAAGGCCGCGTTTCCACCTGCAAGACAACTGTCGCGAGAAGTGTCTGACAGTCTGTCTGACAGCAGCTTTTTTTTATCGATTTTCATAAAAAAATGGGTTAAAAAAATAATGTACAACGTTAATAATCAAGTTTTCACTTCTGCCGGCACTCCCGGAGTGCAACCCTTCTTTTTTTAACTATAAACGTTTCTGAAGTGCGTATTTCTTTTTTTTTCACTGAATTACATTTGCAAGCTTGAAACTAAAAGTTTAAAGTAAACTCATTTCATTCGGAGCAACTGCACCTCAGAGACCAATAAATGTGAATATTTACTTTTCTGCTCTTTAATTATATAAATAATATGAAACGAAATAACAAAATATTTACGAAGAACGCATTTAACGACCAACGACCTAACGTTGGCCTATTTGTTAGAGTTAAAGATTATAGCATCTTTAACACAACTTTAATAGTAGTAAATACGAAAGTTTAACATAGTTAAAGGAACGCAGCTGCAGCCTGCAGGTGCAACGCAGCAAAGTTTTAAAGCCGTAGAGCAAACAAGATTCAACAAAGAGTAATAAAATATTAAATTATCATCATAAATCAAGCACTGAGCACGATTTCAGTTTTAAATCTGAAGGAAATTTATTTAAGCAGTTTTTGCTAATTATTCAAAAATGGGTTAAAATAACATAGCACTCAGGTTGTATGGAGCTCGTTATAAAAACTGGCGAATGTTGCCATTAAATCAAGCTCTGCTTTTAGAGAGACGTTGCAATATAATGGTAACACTGAATATAACGCGCATTGAACACGCGAACCTCCTATTTACTTCAAAATCGTTTTAATCCTCGTTCTTACTCCCACTCCTTTAGCATTTAAAATACACCTTCTACCCTGGGCTGACATTTTCGTGTATCCTATAACAACATAATTACCTTACTTTTAAATATTTTTACTGCGGATGTACACTGTCTGCGGTATTTATCTAGTTTTTGCTTGGCTGATGCCATGTTTGCCATCATAGAAGTAATCTCTTTACACTTAATTTTCTGAAAATTTGATGACAATGGTATAAGATACTTTGAGTCCCGGGAGAGCATATGATGATTAATTTTATTTTGGAAATATGTCCATCTAAAAATATCTACGGTTACTGCGAAATATATCAATTTCGATGCAAATGAAGTTGCGGGAAACATCTAGTTGTTCATAAAGTCGAGATATTATTTAGATGCCTATGTACCTATGTACTTAAAGTTAAATCACAGTCTCCGCACGGATGGGCACATTCAATTCCTGCGCCACAACTGTAACTAGTGTGACTAACTTTCACGAATTCGACCTCAACACTTACGGAACTTTCGTTACGACGAATAACACGATTTGCGGAATCGGGTCGTATAGATATTTAAGCACCTGAGAATATAAATAGGAAGACCTTTGCGAGATAGTCTACCTACGTCACAACATCTGTAGGTCAGATCAGCTGAACTTGTACATGACTTTTAAATAAAGGTGATGCCAAAAACAAGTCCTAAAGAATGTTTACAGTTAGTTATTACAATCAGAAAAATAAGTTACTATTAAAACAGCTTCAAATTTACTGTAAATATAATTAATATTGATAAATTTATGATGGTAAACACGTATTGGTGTGCTCATAATGACGCTTAAAAATTAATGTTTTTTTTTGTTGGAAACATTTTGTACCTCAGATGTTGTTTACAGTCTAGACTCTAGGTGAAGGAGAATGCGATAAAACTTAAATTATACGTTGAATGTCAGGGATTTTATAATGAAAAAAGTTTCCTAATGGACCTTCAGCGTTCAAAGTTTTAATAGTGCAGCTAGATTTACACAGCGTTGGCAGGAAATTCACTGGGCTATTATGTCTCTCATTTACTAAATCACGATAAAGCGCATCTCTTCGCTAACCGCCCCGCATCTGCTAGATTAATCTCTGTAAAGTATGTTTAAGTTAAAGCGATATTTTAATGGGCGCACGCTATTCAATCTTCTTTAGTTCACACGTGATGTTAAACGCTCGTGTAGGTTTTATGCAGAAATTACTCCTTATTACGTAATACTAGCAGTAAGTTTGTGGTAATATCCACGAGCCAAATCATTGATTTCTGGCCTGTAACTTTTGTGTGACTAGGATCGACAGCGGTCATCAATATTGAGACTTTCATTTGATCTTAGAGAGCCCGAGGGACAATCTAAAGCTGCCCTGGGACACGCGGCGAAATTAATCAGTGGGAAATAAATTGTACGGACTTTGCCAATCGATGTAGCGAGATACGGATCGTGAGAAATTGAAAATACAAAGCAGCAGTCGAATAGTTAATAATACTTAAATACGTAAAAGTACTAAAAACATTCGCTTAAACTGATGTTCGAAATAAATGTAAAACTCTAGGAGCCATTTAAGTAAACTGAAGAAATCCGTGAGCAATATTAGTTTTCCTCGTTAATATTCACAAAAATGTAGATGTTGGGAAATTATATCTGAAACTGAGTTTCGTCGGGAAGGAATTTCAAAATTCTAATATAGTTTGTATGAAATTCAAACTGGAGGCCAATTAAATCTGACCCCAGCGGGACGTGGCATCATTTACATTAACAAGTGTATATTATGTTTGTTTTCAAAACTGTTTCTCAGCGGATTTAATTGAACTGGTTGTGCTGGATTATTCAGTGTGTTGAATGCGGCGAAAAACACATTTGCCTTTTGTTTAGTAAGCAAACAGTTCTTTAAAAAGCGTTAGAGTTCGTTGTTTGAGATTGTTCGATTATAGTTTAATGACTATAATAATAGAAAGTTATTATATATACACTCCGCAACATTAATCCTTCGATCGGGGATTCTTGGAATGCTATTGTATTCTATTGTTGTCGCGATCACCGGTGCTCGTATGGGGCTTGAAGGATTAAAGCATTTGCAAACGAGCAGTTAGGTTTATTCTCAGCTTACTTACAGCATAGCAATCCAATAAACGTCAAAGGCTATCGATAATACATTTAGTATGAAAGTGTTCAAGATATTGAGGCACACCGACTGCAGCAAATGTGTTTCTTAGCGCTAACGCCACCAACTCGCCTCGACGCTCGACGTCGAGCTACGAATAAGATTAATGTGTTTCCACCGAGGCATCGAGGGGCTGTGTATTGTAAACTTAAAACTAATACCACTGAGCACACTCGACAATAAATGATATTGTGGAATATAGAAAAAGAAAATACTTTTGTAGCTACAAAATTAGAGATGCTACAAACGGTAGCATTAGCATAATAAGTAGGATGATTTGGAATGACTGATCAGAGGCCGTAGACAAAGTCCCTTTCGTTAAAGACGACGACGAAATTCGTTATCAAAATGTATGGGATTTGACATTTGTCTTCGCAAGCGAAATGTCATTTAGCGATGACTTACGTCTAACCGCATATATTTTGATAACGAATCTCGTCATCGTTTTAACGAAAGATACTTTGTCTAAGGCACAATAGACATAACTACCAGTAGTTCGACTGCAAAGAAACGGACAGGTTTCAGTATCTGTCAAATTCGTCGGGTTTGACAGATATTGAAACCTGTCCGTTTCTTTGCAGTCGAACAACTGGTAGTTATGTCTATTGTGACAATACGACCAAAGAGGAACACGTCCAGCGAATATGTCATAGTTTTAAATTCGTAGGTAACAAGTCAACAACCCTAGCGACGATTTTCGTCATAATACGTCAAATTTAAAAATTTCAACATCAGTTCTAAGTCGGCATACTCTATAATTCTGTCTACTCTGTCTAAGGGGGCAGTTATTGCATATTCTCAGTTTTTTAGTTTATAAGCTACTATTAGCACAATAGACATAACTACCAGTACTTCGACTACTAAGAGACGGACGAGTATTAATATCTGTCATTTCTGTCGGGTTTCGCCAGGATAAGTTAAAGGCTGGCGCGCTGGCTGGTATAATTTATTTTTAAAAAGAAGATTTTGAAATTGAATTCTGATAGTTTTCTTCGCATGTGCCAAAATATAAACAACAACTAAATTTGTAGGTAACGACCCTAGCGACGACTTTTGTCATAATAGGTCAAACTTAAATTTTTTTTACATCAGTTCTAAGTCGGCATACTCTATCATTCTGTTTACTCTGCTATTAGATTACACAAGAAATGTAATATTTAAATCTTAGAAAATGAGATTTGCAAAATGTTTTATAACACAACTTGCAATAACATTATTTTCATAAGATATCTGAGTTTGCGAACGTCAAAACAAAATATTATAAAAATTCATGTATGACTTGTAAAATATTGAAGATTGCTTCTTCAATATTTTACAAGTCTTGTAACTTACAAATTGCCATTATTAATTCTGGAAGCGTCTCAAACTTAAGAAGTCCTCTTAAGTTTTTACTATCGGGGTGTCCTATCTTAAGAATCGCTACTATAGTTCTAATAGGCCCAGAACCTTCAACTGAAATGTATTACGAGTTGGGTTTTTCCTTGGGAAACTTTTCTTTCTCGTAAAAAATAGAATTAAAATGGGCCATTTCCGCGACTCACCTCGAATAGTCTGAAGTTTTATAATCTTTTTTATTTATACGACATACCCACATTTAGGGTTGTCGCTCGTTTCGTGTACCTTTTGGGAATAGTCTTTTTATATAGAGTCTTAGCTTCATAATGTTTTCGCTAACAATCTAAATACTTATATTATAGACGATTCTACATACTTCGAAATGTTAAATTTGTGTGGTGTAGAAAATAAATGTTTGTTCTGAAAACACGCCTATCATTATGACGTTTATAAATAATACAACGAACCCTTGTACATACGCTTTCATTCGCTTGTATATCGATTTAATACGCAAATAGAATGAAAGCACACAACGTAGCATTATTATGCATTATCCATGTTGTTTTATTCTGATGAAGTTTCATAATCTTATACAATGTTTTTTTTTCAACTGTTTAAGCTATTTTTATGTTACTTTGATATTATTTAAAAACGAAATTACACCTAGTGATACCAATTTTTAGCCACCATCACTTAACACCATATTTTTATAATATAGCACCACCAGATGATGCCCGCCGCCCGTCCATTCGTAAAAATTCGTTTTAAATATATTTAAGAACCGATCCGAACATTATTTTGCAACAAAAACTATTTCCGTCTTTCAAAGTATCGCTAATCGCCATACCAATTTATATTCATTGCGACACACGCATTTCTTATTAGTAACTAGCTGTCCCGGCAAACGTTGTTTTGCCATTTAAAGTACATATTTCTACTTCATCAGTTGACACAAAATCTTACCCCCTCTTTTGTCCCCTAAGAGGGGTGGGGGGAAAATTTTTGTACACCAGATGTTAAGTTGGAAAAACAGTTAATAATATGAAGTAAGTCCATTAAAGAAAAAAGTTTGATACTTACAAAATCTGACCCCCTTTTTGGTCCCCTTAGAGGGGTGGGGGGAGGGTGATTTTTATACACCAGATGTTGAGTTGGAAGAAGGCAAATATATCTGCGAAAACCGTATGCAAATCGGATCAGTAGTTTTCGTGTTAAAGCAAAAGTCTTATACAAAATCTGACCCCCTCTTTCGTCCCTTTAGAGGGGTGGGGGGAAAAATTTTATACACCAGATATTAAGTTGGAAGAAGACAAATATATCTGCGAAAACCGTATCCAAATCGAATTGGTAGTTTTCGTGTTAAAGAAAAAAGTTTGATACAAAATCTGACCCCCTCTTTTGTCCCCTTAGAGGGGTGGGGGGGGGGAAATTTTTATACACCAGATGTTAAGTTGGAAGAAGACAAATATATCTGCGAAAACCGCATTCAATCAGTAGTTTTCGTGTGATGCTGGAACAAACATACAGACAGACAGACAGACAGACAGACAAAAAAACTAACTAACTTTTCGCCTTCTATAGCGATATTGTGACACCCTCCGCTTATTATTTTTTGAATATCCTTAATGTACAGAATTGACATTTCTACAGATTTATTATATGTATATAGATAGTAGTGTGTTTGTAATATACGTAATATTACGTCGTATTGTACAGTACAGTGCTGTTTTCATATAAATTGTGATTACTAATTCTACCTTTAAAACCTTTCGCCTAACAATAACTTCTGAAGAGAATTTCTACATTGAAATGTGTTAATGTTTATGACTTCTGGTCCTTGAACTTTGCAACGTCATTAGGCCTTCCGTAGAAACGTATTGTGTATTCATAAAAATTTCTGTGAAAGCTGTTCAATATTACAACCATTAAGCGTTGATACACATAAAATTGCTATCAAGGCTTTGAATTCTTCGTACGAAGTTAATTTACACCATATTTACATGTTTATTTACTAGTGTAACTACAGAAATATGATGTAAATTGACTTGAAGTGGGCAAAGGGAAGCTGAAATCAACTTTGCATTATATCGTCATGTAAAAATGTATATTTTAACTTCAAATTGTTAATACAATTTGAAGTTAAAATATACATTTTTAATACAATACAATATATATTGTATTGTATAATAATAAAAATATACATTTTTAATACAATACAATATATACATAATTACAAATACAATCAAATATTAAACACATTTAGAAATAATATATTTTTTTACCTATCAAGCGCCATAAGAGCACCGGTGATCGCGACAACAAAAGAATAACAATAGATTTCCAAGAATCCGCGATCGGATTAAAGTGTGACAGCAAAGACTATGCTGTATGCTGTAATCTGAACCACAGCTGGGTAAAAAAGTAATTATGTAATGTCTTTTGTACAATCATAATATTTTTTGTTAATTTAATTACATTTCGCAACAGCGTTCTCCCAAAATGAATACGAGTCCATATGGAATGCGTTTGAGAATATAATATGAAATTTTATTCATATTCAGCAACAATTTAATTTGGCGGTGCACGAAGCTTGCGCCATGTTAAGGTCACGAAAGCTTTATTCTCACCGCACCCATTGTATCCTCCTTTCAATGAAATTCACAACAATTTTATTATAAAACTTTGAAATTATTATAAAACTTTGAAATAATAAAAACTATGTAACATTTTTTAAATTTCATTTTTTTAGTGAAAAAGAGAAATTAGAAGTTTAGTAACTTCTAATTTCTCTTTGGATATGTTTTTCACCAAACCGTTTTGTCAACTTTTGATGATTGTCTATCTATTCCGCCATGATGCCTAAACTACTTATTTGATTTTCATTTTTCACGAATTATTTGTCAGTGGTTCGTAAAAAAAATTCTTACACTACAAGCATTATAAATGGACGCTGTTAAGCATTTGTGTATTATCCCACAAAAAATTATGTACTTATTGAGTTTCATAACTCAATACGTAATTGTTTTGTGGGATGAACGCAGCCATGTTCTTTAGATCATTTAGAACGAAACTACATCCATCACTCAGCAAATAATGTTCTGTGGGTTAATACACAAATGCTTAACAGCGACCAAATATCAAAGATCTATAAACATTTAACTCCGAAGTAATTCAGTCAGTAGGTATACAATTATACAAAAGGTAGATTTTAAATAGCTCATAGATCTCGCTCGAAGTGACCCGGTAATGAGGCGTTTCCTTATCCAACATCTCAGATAAAGAACGATCTCAGCTAATGCCTTTTTTATCCGCGGACATTCCTTCCCGGAGACCCTTACGAGTTCTAAGCATTTAAGAATCATTATTTAGAAGCTAATAAAACCATTTAAGCGGAGAAGATATAATGTTTTATCTCGTCAAGGTCTAACTAACCTAAGCTTTAATAATATACTCTACTCAATGCAAGTTTTACAAGTAACAATCTGCACTGATTCATTTATGATCAGTGATTGTATATGTAGGTACTCAGTAAGTATATTATACCCTAAGTATTCCGTAGGAACAGTCGACAACATATCCCAGATCATCACTAGAGATAGTAGTGATACACTGGATCTGCTCTATAATAATAATAAATGTAGAGTAAGGGTTAAAGACGCTAAAATCCTTTATAATCCAAATTTTAAAAACCTTGAAAATTGCAATAGGAATCAATCCGAACCGTTTCCAATTTTAAAATTGACACGCGCGGACTTCAGTTGAGTGAGCTCGCTATACGTGTCACACGGGGATGAGTTTCCGGGCTCCGTCATCGCGCCATTTCCTGAAGTGAGCCGCCATTACCCGACGTCACGGAAATGGCCGAGCAACTAGAGGCGTTCGGAAATTCGAATTTGGAAACACAGAGCGTGAGGCGCGTCTTCGAAAATCGCGCCCTGCCGTGTCACGCGATACGAGTATTGGACGTTAGAGTCAACTTCGTAAAACTCACTTTAACTTTTTCTCTGAGGACGGCTAGAAAAGGATAAGTTTAAAGTATAAAATAATCTCTACTTTATTTACTGTCTCGACCCAACCGTACAGTATTATAATATTATACATTACATTCATTACATTAAAGATTTTTACTGCAAAATAAATAAGAACATAAAAGCTACATATCAGATAAAATTAATTTTGCAAAGTACTTTAACGTCTTGTGCTCTATCCAGAGTTATATTATACAAAGGCACATACGTTTGAAAACCGCAATGATCGTTAATCTTAATATACAGGATTCTTTGTACTATCTTGAGACCTCCGATAAGACTACACATTCAATATTCACATGCATTGATATTCCGGATTCATCTGAAATTCTTGCGGCGAATCCGGTAAAGTTGATTAAACTTTAGAACGGAACAGAATAAATTCCTATATTTTGTACAGTGATGTAGACTTTGTTTATATGCAGAGAAATGAACTTTGAACATACGTATAAAATACAAGTTTTTTTGAAACATGTATCAAACTATTCTATTTCACAGTGCCGTGAATTTTTTAATGTTTAATTTTGTATAAAATCTTAATTTAGACTAGAATACTACAAGTAGGAAAATGATACTTTAGTATGTAAATAGTCGTACATTTTCCTCTTGTTACAGTAAATAACACGCCGAACTTTTCACAGGGAAATAAACTTTGTATGGAGAACATAGGAAATGGTACGCAAATGTAAAGAGATAAACTTGAAGATGCGAGTTCAATATTTTATGTAAATAATGTTATGTAAAACGCCAAGTCTCTACATTTACCAGTGCAGAGTTAACACTGACGGAGTCGTAATGAATGAAAAATTTTAAACTGAAATTCGAATACCGAATATTTTTCATCAATCATACCGTACACTGTGTTCTGAATTTAAAAAATGAATATAAAATGTAAAACATTATGAAAATGTCTCCCCCGGCGATATAATTCGTGGAGTACGAGCGGGTTGTTTGAAACTGCGCCTCGGTTAATTGGAAATTCAATTTTAGAACGTTCCGCGACATTTGGGCTTGGATTGCAATCGGACGGTGTTTTTAATTTATTTCTCGATTGCCATCAACTCGACCGTATCATACCAGAGCGATAGAGGACGTGGATAGACCAATGCGCTGTTACGTCACATTATATTACTTTGATTAACACTTATTAAAAGCGGTGGTTAGAAATTTAAATATGCTTTTTAGAAATTAAAATATGCTTTCTAACTTTTTTGAAATCTGTAAGTTCCAAATTATGTTGTGTACCTAAATATAATTATATAAGTTCAAAACTTTGTAGTTAAACCCAAAACGTTCTTCTGCATGTTGAGGAGTTTAGCAAAGATTAATAAATAACGTTATTATTCCATTTATTTTTACATTAACTTCAAGCTATAAAAATATGCAAAATTCGTTACAATGATGTAAGACATATTTAAATATAATATTAAATAAATACATAGTCTTTAAGAATATTTTCTCATTTAAACGTTAAATACGAATAATAATTATTAAAGCATATTTATTTAGAGAACGAAATACGTAGCTCGAAGCTTGGATTACCCTAGAGCAGAGTGTAATAATTCTCAGGTAAAGTCGGATTAGAATACAATTTACAACGGCCGCTCGCTCCCCTCTCTGAATTGGACATTTTTTTCTGCTTTCTCTAGATTAAACTGAAGTTTTTTATTGCAACTATGGTCTATAACTACGTTACGTCATCTGATTAACGCTTTTGTTTGTGTGCATGCAATGTGCTTAAGTTTTATATAGTTCGTGTAAGCTTAAAATTTTATTATAATTTTTTTAGCATATTATTACTTCCTGCCCGGAAAAAAACAGATAATAATGGAAACTGTGGCAGAAGTCATATCTCGTAAGACTCATGTTCAATACTTGATTCGTCGTTAAATATGAAACAGTCGTCAAGTTGGCTACATTATTTGACAGCGGAATTTGCATACAGCGTGCTCCAGGCGAAATTGGGTCTCAACCGCCTAAAGCCAATATGGCCGACCTGTTTTGCAAATAGGGTCCACGTACCACGCATTTATTATCCTCGCGAGCCGTACAAAGCTTCGAGAAAATGATTGTTTCTTGATAGTAATATAAGGAACTAGCAGCAAAAGATAAGATCTAAATAAAGTTTTCCTATAATTCAGTAAACTGCTCTTCAAATGTTCTTAAACATAGTATACTGGCATAAAATTATATCTATACTTATTATAAAACAAAGTCACTTTTTTTTCCCTCATGTCCCTTTGTTCCCTTTAATCTTTAAAACTACGCAACGGATTTTGATGATTCTTTCAGTGTTAGATAGCCCATTTATCGAGGAAGGTTATAGGCTATATTTTATCACGCTAAGATTAATAGAAGCGAAGAAATAGAGGAAAATGTGGAAAAAAACAGGGAAAATTATTTGAAAGGGCTAACTTGAACGCGCTAATCTCAGAAACTACTGGTCCGATTTGAAAAATTCTTTCAGTGTTAGATAGCCCATTTATTGAGGAAGGCTATAGGCTATATTTTATCACGCTAAGACTAATAGGAGAATGTGGAAAAAACGGGGGAAATTATTTGAAAGGGTTTATTTCGCGAACTACTGGAGCAATTTTTATGTTATTTGGCACAGATAAGAAGTAGACCACATGAAGGATCGTGATAGGCTATCGATCTTAATCATTTTTTCAGTGGCTATATATTTTATACCCGTGCGACGCCGGGGTGGGTCGCTAGTTATTTAATTAAATGCAACAATTCAATTATTAACTTCTACTGGTAAATATTATGTTTCTATTTTTCTTAAACCTGACCACCCCCGGTTTAGTCATGTTTTATGCAGCTTTATGTTTGTCGCATAAAAAGTGGCTAAGTTTATAAGAATTTATAGTAAATTTAAAGTTATGTAAGTAATGTTCCATTAGTTTAGCGATCATTACGGCAACTCGAGACTGCGCGACAGCTGCTGTAAACTACCCGTGAGTGCTTATATTAAACTGGTGTTGGATTTTGAACGTAAAGCTTTTTAAACTTTGCGCCTCACTTGGATTATTACATCCATTATTAGTTTCGAGAAGAAAACTATTTTAAACAATATGTTGAACGGAGAAACTATTAGGGAGTCAGCTTATAAGAGTAGTTGTTAAATTATTTTTAAGGCGTCCTCTTTACGAACCCTAATATAATAAGGGAATACTTATCCCTTATTAGTTATCATTTACCATAAAGCAAACGTTGTTAAGTGGTAACTATAAGACGTATATTTTCTAAAATCGCTGGAAATTGATCTTGTAACAAATCAATGACGTGTAAAGCAAAATAGTAACTTCACACAAATTACAAAGGCCAATAAACGAGCGGAGTCGAGGACCGTTAGCAAATTAAAGGGAAGTTCGTACGACGGCGGCGTACGGTCTACAGAGAAAGTTCCAGTCATTAATCAATTCCCGCTTCTTTCAGGTGTCGGGAAGTTTAAAGGCGATTAAAACTGCATAAAGCCGCCAACTTTGCGAAACTAAATTCTTTAATTAGTGCCCGAACTCCGAAGTATGATGAATGAAGTGTGGTTGTGAACTTTCTGTCATTTTTTGCTTTGGTGAACGAGTTTACTTGCAATTTGCTCGTGACGCTGTTGTTTTAAATATTGAACTAGGAACTTCTTGAACGGGGAAATTATCGTTGATGGTTTGTGGTTTAACTTTTTAAGTAGCCACTTGAGGTTCATTTTTAATTCGCATTCTTGTAAATGTTTGCATTTTAATATTTGTTTATTTCGATTGACTAAGAAGTAAGAAGTATAGTTGTTATTTGATAGTAAAAAAAAATAGCTCCCACACCGGTTTCGGTGACGGTGGCCGGTTTCATTGAAACCAGGCCAGCTACGCAGGAGTCATTTTATAGTGCCCAAGTGTGTGCGCAGTACACAAGAGCACTCTCTATTCCTTTACTCTCATAACCCAGTGGGACGGCAGACCGACATGACTGGCGAGAGATCAGGCGCAGGACCGACTTTTTGTCAGACAATCAGGTGATCAGCCTGCATTGTCCTAACCAAACTTGGAAATGTCATGTTTCCAACGCAGGAATCGAACCCATGACCTCCGAGTCAAGAGCCGCGCTCTATACCACTAGACCACGGAGGCGTTCATTGATAGTATTGCCTAAAATATGAAAGATGTTTGTTGACTTTAAATACAAAT
The DNA here is from genome assembly GCA_963422495.1 of Polyommatus iphigenia. Lineage (NCBI taxonomy): Eukaryota > Metazoa > Arthropoda > Insecta > Lepidoptera > Lycaenidae > Polyommatus > Polyommatus iphigenia. The sequence goes on from OY730182.1 coordinate 30,473,526, forward strand.
ATTGATAAATAAGTTGCTTTAGAAAATGATGTAATATTAATATTCTTAGCGTGGCAAAGTATAACACTCCTGTGCGATAACGAACTGCTGAGCAGCAAAGTTGCAGGCAACATCTAAGCTATCCTTTGTTGTAGATAAAGCGCCGTCGGAGGCGACATTCCGCGGCGCCGAGTTCCTGTCGTACGACCTCACGCAGACCGGCGGGGAGCCCATCGTCAGCACGCAGGACGTCATCTCCCTCTACTTCAAGACGAGACAGCCTAATGGACTCTTGTTCTATACTGGTATGTGGATGCTTTATATTTGCCGTACCAAAGGCAGACGCTCAACGGCTTTGTATGTCCTTAGCAATGGACATTGCAGTTCAAAAGAATATAGCAACTGCTAAAATTGTTTGTACTAGTTACTTCTTAAATAATAATCCATAAAAGGTTTCCCCTGCGCATAAAAAAGTTGCTTCTTTACGTAAAAACTTCGGAACGGAGTTTGACCTTCGGTAATGCAGTGCTTTCGAAATATTCTGTCTATTCCTCAGGAATCCGCTTTCTCCAAGAATAATTATATATTCATCTAAACAATATTCGTTCATAGTTAAAATTTACTTAATTCACATACTTTAATACTTTTTCAATGACTTCATGAGTTTTAGAGTTTGTTTTATTTTCTTAGGTCACGAAGCGGATTACCTGAATTTGGCTGTGAGGGATGGCGGTCTTTCCCTGACGATGGGGCTTGGCAACGGCAAGCAGGAGATGCACATCAAGCCTTCGAAAACCAGATTCGATGATCACCAGTGGCACAAGCTGACCGTCAGGCGAAAGATACAAGAGGTAATTATTAACACGCTTTTATTAGCTTGGTCTGATGTATGTAACGGAATCTTTGAGCACGATTTGTACCTATCTCCAGTAGTCTATCCATTGAAATGTTACAATTTTAGGACCGAATATTGCATTTATTAGAGGACGCAATTTTATTTTTGGAATATGTTGGGGGGGTCAATAGAAGCTTAACCTCAAGTTTGTGGGGTCGCCACTCTTGTCCCCCGGCAACCATCTTGAAAAAAGGGGAGACAACACTATTTTCGTGATATCTCGGAAACTATAAGTCTTACAGAAAAATTTTTAAAAACATAATTTGTTGCAAATTATTTTGCCTACAAATATGTTTATATAACTTTTTACCCTAAATTAAAAATTTAAAAAGTAATAAGCAAATAAGTGATAATTTTTTTAAAGGTTTGCTATCGCTCTTCAACTTTGTTTAATACATTTTACAAAAAAAATACCTTGAATAACCTTGTTAATGATCTTTTGAAAAAAAACCCCAATCCCCCCCATCTCATGAAATTAATTTTCTGCAGATGCAAAGGAAACTGTGAAAGCACACGCTGGCTGCAGAAAAGCAGACTTAAAATGCTCTACAGTATGCCTACTATTCTGTAAAGCTTTTCAGGCCTGATTTTCTGCAGCCACAGTCTACAGTATGCCTACTACACTACATCAATATATGCAAACTATATTATAGTATGCCTACTATACTAGTCTGCACATGCCTACTATACTAAAAGTATTTTAGGCTTGCTTTTCTGCAGCCACACATGGTTCCACAGTTTCCTTTGTATCTGCAGAAAATTAATTTCATGGGATCGGGGGATCTATTTTTCAAAAGATCATCTACAAGGTTGGTCTAAGGTATTTTTTTTTATAAAATATGTTAAACAAAGTTAAAAAGTGATAATAAACCTTTTCAAAAATTTTCTAACTTTTTTGCTTATAACTTTTTAATTTTTTAATTTAGGGTAAAAAGTTAAATAAGCATATTTGTAGGCAAAATAATTTGCAACAAATTATGTTCTTAAAATTTTTTGTAAGACGTATAGTTTCCGAGATATCACGAAAATAGTGTTGTCATCCCTTTTTTCAAGATGGCGGCCGGGGGACAAGAGTGGCGACCCCACAAACTTGAGGTTAAGCTTTTATTGAGCCCCCCAACATATTCCAAAAATAAAATTGCGTCCTCTAATAAATGCAAAGCAAATGTAACATTTCAATGGACTATAATTAATTCGAAACTTTGCATACGTATGACAATGCAATAATTTGTTACAATTTGTGAAAAAAATTTGAAAACAAGCGTGTTTTTTTAGTTTTAAAACTGCATATCATTAACTAAAAATTTGACTATACAATATAAGTAAAATGTTTTTAAGGCAGTTCGTTTGCTTTGGATCGTTTTTAATCCGTCGCAAATGATATACGAATGAGTCCTCATAAGAAAAGCCTGTAAGAGTGGACGCCCTTACATCTATTTGCTACGTTCTTACTTTTGATCATTTTGTATAAGTTGTTATTACTTTATTCGTGTACACTAATTGAACTAACTAAAGTTCAATTTCATAGTATTATAATAGTTCGTAGGGTACACTAGTAGTCTAGTACCCTACGAATAATAAAAACTAAGTAGTGCGTAGTGTGTACCTCAATTTTTATTCGTTTGTTTTTATTCTTGACGAGTAATTAATAGCATCAAATAACATAAAAACGTACATTGACCTATAATTTTGCATAAAAAAAGAATTTTCTTCCTGTGTTTGCCCTTTGCATGTATAGTGAATCAATTTTGTTACTGATTGCAGTTCGAACGGTTTTGCAAACTTGTATAAAAATTCCAGTACATAGAAGTATTTTGAATGACGAATAATTGGATCTTCCGGGCAATAAAAAAATCGGTTTTAGTTTGTAGAATAGTCATGTGTTTTGTGTGTGTGTTTTGTGGACATGCTTAGATATGTATATGCATAGGCAGATGGTAAATTCACATTATTGACTGGATTATGTCAAGTCAACGGTCGTGATCTGTAGAATAGGTTTGAAATAATCCAACCATATTACGAAGGTTACGACAAAGCTGCCTATGAATCTATTTCTTCGATGGTACATGCGTATAATATTCTCAACAATGGCCTGTACCTACCATATAATACTACTTTAAGAGAGCCTCACCCTTTTACATTTTATTACTTCCAGCATTAATGCAGAGTGCAGACTATAAACGTTGTGAATAATTACTACATTGGAACCGTTCTAATACTATCGGAAGTCACAAATTGAATTATTTAGTAGCACCGAACCTGAGTTCCTTGCACCGGGCGATATGGTGTTTTGAGACATAATATTGTAAGGCAATTTAGTTTATTTGAGCTGTTTGTCCAGAGCAATCCTGCGATCTCCGACCATTTTAGATCATATTCACCACTAGAGTGATCTACGCGGTGTCTGGTGCCTAATTTTATGAAAATCGGTCAAGCAATTTAGGAGCCTATTCAAAGCAAACTACCAGAGAATATTTTTTTAGTAGATCGATTCTGCTAAATAATTTTACAATAATAGAATAGCGTTTGCATTAGTTTGTTGACGTACTCTATGGGAATACTATTTTGATTTTTGATGAATCTCTGAACTGGATCAAAGCTCTATTTTGTTAGCTGAATAATTATACCAGAATCAGGAATTTGAGCTACGCTTTATTTGTTTGATGAAATAAATATTTTTACATTGACTCGTATTTTGCAGATAATATGCAAATGGAGGTGGATACGATAATAATAATTGACGGCAAGCCACGAACATAGGTTTGATGTTCATGATGCACAACCACGTTGCGGTTGCGTCGCTGCGGTTTTTCTCCACTGTATGTTAAATGCCTATCGTTTAGTAATAAATATAATAAAAATTATTACGTAAATAACTAAGTCGCCATTAAAATATAATTAAAATGCAAACTAGACATCACACTCATATGTTTTGTACCAATTGAACTAATCAAAGAAATTGATCGATCGACAGCTGTTGATGCCCACGTTATTCGGCAAAAACTATCATTGAATTGACATAACTCGACCATAATTAGGACCACCATTTTCTCTGGTAGATCTGTAACAACCATAATATTATAAACTCTCAAAAAAAGAATTTTAAAGGAACTTATTATAAGTCTATAACAATATTAGTATGATTCATGGTAGAATTCCGTGCACAGAGCGGCTTCTACTTGAAACTGAATACTTAAATATTAAGCGGTAAAAAGGATAACCATACATCGTATTATCTATTTGCATAATTTATTAGAAGAAATGAACGTTTCCAACGACTTATGTTTTCTCAGAAAATAATCGTTGGAACATCATTGTTTATTCTGTTCAAGCTGTTTGTTTTCCCTCGTATTTAAATAAAGTAGTAAATGGAGTTCTTTCAAACGAATGTTACTAACAAGTAACGCGTTGGCTACGAAGTACTTACTATCAGTAAATCTAAGTTCAGGGCCCCCGTAAGGGCTACTGGCGCCTGTGTGCAAAAAACAGATTTATGCGCCCCTTTAGGCAAATTTTTTGGGTCCTTGGTTTTGGCGCCCCTAAAGATGGCGATTTGGCGCCCCTAGAGGATGGCGCCCATGTGCATTGCACACATTGCACATATGGTAGCGGGGGCCCTAAGTTATTCTGGAAGTATTCTCATTATTTATTACGAGTATGACACCATGTAAGAACAATACATATACAAAAAATATAACAATTAAATTATTATGGCAACGGTAGACCCCCTTTTGAATAACCAGATTCCCTTAAAGAAGGAATATAAAGTTGTAAAGGTGTAGATGTAACGTTTGACATTTTAACATAGCGTGTTACTCGTTAAAGCTACTACCGAGAAATATTCAGTAAACGATTAATATAATTATAGGGGCTTATTTTGTAAAATTAATATAAGTTCTCACGAAAACGTCCCACCGGCTTAATTTGTAGTAATGTTCAGCATAATTAGTGGAATTGAACATTGATTTACCAGTGCCAATGATCCCTAGAAGGTCGTTTGGTTAACAATAAAGGTATCGTTTCGATCAACGCGGCGAGCGATCGCGGCCACTACCTTATGACATAGGTTTCATTTTGTTCCACTTCAGTTCAAAGCAGTATTGCCCCTAGGGCCTAGACTAATGTCGGTAAAAAGTGAAACCTATAGCCTATCTCTATATATAAAAACTAGCGACCCGCCCCGGCGTCGCACGGGTATAAAATATATAGCCACTGAAAAAATGATTAAAATCGATTAGCCTATCACGATCCTTCATGTGGTCTACTTCTTATCTGTGCCAAATAACATAAAAATTGCTCCAGTAGTTCGCGAGATAAACCCTTTCAAATAATTTTCTCCGTTTTTTCCACATTCTCCTATTAGTCTTAGCGTGATTAAATATGGCCTATAGCCTTCCTCAATAAATGGGCTATCTAACACTGAAATAATTTTTCAAATCGGACCAGTAGTTCCTGAGATTAGCGCGTTCAAGTTAGCCCTTTCAAATAATTTTCCCCGTTTTTTCCACATTTTCCTCTATTTCTTCGCCCCTATTAATCTTAGGGCCACTTGCACCATGATGTTTAACTCAGAGTTAAAATTAACTCTGAGATGTCATATCTGTCACTCACCAAGTGAGTGATAGAGATGACATGATGTTTAACTCAGAGTTAATTTTAACTCTGAGTTAAACATCATGGTGCAAGTGGCCCTTAGCGTGATAAAATATAGCCTATAACCTTCCTCGATAAATGGGCTATCTAACACTGAAAGAATCATCAAAATCCGTTGCGTAGTTTTAAAGATTAAAGGGAACAAATGGACATGAGGGAAAAAAAGTGACTTTGTTTTTTAATCACGTTGGTTAGTCACGACATCACGCTGGCCCGATTTTGCTGAAATTTGGCATAGAGAGATACTTTGAGTCCCGAAGACCAACTTTGGATACATGTTGTCCCGGAAAAATGTACGGTTACTGCATAATATACTTTTATGATTTGCGCGTAAACTATTCAGTCTATTTTGATGAAATTTGGTATGGAGTTACTTTGAGTTTCGGGAAAGGACAAGGGATACTTTTTGCCCCGGGAAATGTACGGTTCCCGCACAATGCACTTTTATGATTTTCACCTAAACTTTTCAGTCTATCTTAATGAAATTTGGTATGGAGATACTTTGAGTCTCCGGAAAGGACAAGGGATACTTTTTATCCCGGAAAATGTATAGTTCCCGCACAATAAACTTTTATGATTTTCGCCTTAACTATTCAATTTAATTTGATGGGCATGGAGATACTAATTTTAATCTATTTTTTTCCTAATTATACCAATTCGAATTAAATATTCATCGTTTAGACAGGACAACGCCTGTCGGGTCAGTTAGTATATTATAAAGTGGCATTGTCGCTTGCAGCAAAGATCCTCAGCCTCGAATTTTGCAGGCAGCGAGGCGGCAGCGGGATTTCGTGGCTGAGGCCTAAGGTTCAGTTTACATTGCGAAATGACGAGGTGGTGCGATGCGTTTTAAGGTGAACGCAGATTTGGCCGCACCGCACGCACCGCAGTCGCCGCATTTCGAATTCTTCATATAAAGAATGTAGAAGTTGCGAAGACTGCGGCGCGGGTAGGTATGCGAGCTTGCCTATAACTTCATATAAAGAATTCGAAATGCGGCGACTGCGGTGCGTGCGGTGCGGCCAAATCTGCGTTCACCTTTAAAATGAGCTAAGTATTTGAAAATGGATTGGACAGCAGGAAGTCAAATACTGCGGCAAGAATGTCAATTCAATGTGTAGTAAATTAAGTTTAATTTTGAATGGTTATTTTAAAATGTGTCGCATCGCATCTTCACATTGCAATGGTAACAGACCCTTAGGCCTCAGATTTAAAAAAATGTTACAACCCCGCACTTGAACGCGAGGCAGCCGCTACCTGTACCACGATGCTATTCTAATAATAATAATATAATAATATAATAATATAATAAAAATAAAAAAAAGACGGGTTGCACTCCGGGAGTGCCGGCAGAAGTGAAAACTTGATTGTTAACGTTGTGCATTATTTTTTTAACCCATTTTTTATGAAAATCGATTTAAAAAATAATAGATAATGGAATCAGGCGTTACTTTGCGGAAATCCATAGCTTAAAATTTAGTTTGTTATTATTTTTAGCAATATTCCGCGAAATAAACTTCCACCTTTAAGTAAATGAGTGAGTGTACGCATAGGCATGCGTACAGCACCTCCCTCCTCCCACACTGCCTATGCGTACACTCGCATGCAAGAACTTGCAAACACCACCACCACACAAGCAATAATGTTGGCAAATCCGTGCAAGGCCCCTCACCACCTTGCAGGTTGAAAACCTCGACGCGCGTTTCGCTCCAACACCGGAGCATCCTCAGGATGTGGACTCTACGAACAACGTCCGTCAAGTGCCGCCACCGGCCAAAACACCGCCTTTTATACCCTATCGAGCCCCTCTACTACCCCCACTACCCTCACCAGTACCCCCGAACATATTAATAAGCGGTGACGTAGTCAAGCAAGTTTGGTCATTCAACAATGCAAATCTGTTATTTTTCTTTTCTTTTATGATCTCTAATTGTTCCAACACGCTCAGCCGAAAGCCTTTATCGCATTTATGTAAAACTTTATAGGAATGGCCATCGGGCACGGTATACTATCTAAAAGATGTTTAGCAAAATGTGACTTATCAGGATGACCATTCCTATAAGCCGCGATATGTTCTTTATACCGAGTCTCAAAGCTGCGTCCAGTCTGACCCACATATACACTATCGCATTCAGGGCAATCGATCTTATAGACACCGGACTGATATTTTTCATCAATCCGGTCTTTGTTATGACATAAATGATGTTTTAAAGTATTATTTGTCCTGAATGCGACATGCATATCGTTGTTTTTCATTATTTTGGATAAGCGTGCAGATACTTCTCCCATGTAGGTCAAACTGGACTTATATCTAACTACCTCCTTATCAATAGGACCTGCGTACAAAAACTTAACCAATTCTTTCATGTTTTTATTTTTCAAAATATTATTAATAATTTTTGGACTATATCCGTTGGATATCGCAATTTGGAAAATGATATTAAGCTCATTTTGATAATTATCTTTACTAAGAGGGATCGATAATAATCTATGAATGTAACTATGAAAGGCCGCGAGTTTGTGTTGCCAAGGATGACATGACGATGGATGAATAGTAGTATTAGTATATGTCGGCTTGCGAAAGATTCCAAAACTGTGTTTATTATTAAATCTAGTAATAGATAAATCGAGAAAATTTAGGATGTTACTATCTTCACATTCTAATTTGAATTTAATTTTAATATGTGTTTTATTTAGTTCTTTAACAAATACGTCCAGTTGTCTCTGTGTACCCGTCCAACAAAGAAAACAATCAAAGTAATATAAAATACTTTTTTTAACGACGATATTTCTTTGTTCAAAATCGTCCATAAATATTTCGGTCATCAAAGGACTTAAAGGTGAACCCATAGCTAGACCGTCGTCTTGAACAAAGAATTCGCCGTTAAATCGAAAGTAGTTTTGTTCCATGCAGGTTTTAGTAAGAGTAAGCAATTCATTACTTTCACCAGGAGGTAAACGTTTTTCTAATGCATTCCTTAAAATACCCAATGTTTCCTTACGTGGAACATTAGTGAATAAACTATCGACATCAAGTGAAACTAATTTGCAACGAGGTGGCAAAGTCACATCTTTAATTTTGTTGACTAATTGTAGACTATTTTTTATGGCATAAGGTGGCCGAAATGAGAGCTTTTCTTTTATTATGAAATTAAGTGACTTTGCCAGCTCGTATGCTGGTGCACCTATGTATGAGACAACTGGACGCATGGGAATATCAGTTTTGTAAATCTTTGGCAAGCCGTACAGTGATGGTGCGCGAGGATTCATTGGGATGAGTTTTTTCTTTGATGATTCAGTTTGAAAGAAATATTAATTATTATTAATTGCTAATTTAAGCTTAGCTAAAAACTTGTTTGTTGGGTCAGAAGGAACCCTTAGAAATTGTTCACCCTGAATCACGTCATTAACTCTGTCCAAATGATCGTCGCGCTCCATCACTACTACTGTGTTACCCTTATCCGCTTTCGATATTACTAAGTTATTATTATCTATTGTTTGTTTTAATGACCTCAAAGCCACTCTTTCGGGGTTAAAAGAGGAACCGGAAGGAGTACCTTTGATTTCGTTGGCTAGTAGGCCCTTAACCATGTTATCTTTCTTATTAACTACGGCAGTTATTTCCTATAGTTTTACATAAATGCGATAAAGGCTTTCGGCTGAGCGTGTTGGAACAATTAGAGATCATAAAAGAAAAGAAAAATAACAGATTTGCATTGTTGAATGACCAAACTTGCTTGACTACGACACCGCTTATTAATATGTTCGGGGGTACTGGTGAGGGTAGTGGGGGTAGTAGAGGGGCTCGATAGGGTATAAAAGGCGGTGTTTTGGCCGGTGGCGGCACTTGACGGACGTTGTTCGTAGAGTCCACATCCTGAGGATGCTCCGGTGTTGGAGCAAGACGCGCGTCGAGGTTTTCAACCTGCATGGTGGTAAGGGGCCTTGCACGGATTTGCCAACATTATTGCTTGTGTGGTGGTGGTGTTTGCAAGTTCTTGCATGCGAGTGTACGCATAGGCAGTGTGTGAGGAGGGAGGTGCTGTACGCATGCCTATGCGTACACTCACTCATTTACTTAAAGGTGGAAGTTTATTTCGCGGAATATTGCTAAAAATAATAACAAACTACATTTTAAGCTATGGATTTCCGCAAAGTAACGCCTGATTCCATTAACTATTTAAAATCGGTGAGCATGACCGATCAGGCACGACTCTACATTAAGTTAACAAAATTACATCGTATAGCCGCCCAAAATGTTTGGTTCAATCAACAATGCAAACGTCTAAATGTCGTTCCTAATTATATTAATGTAAGAACCAACACGCACAGCCGAGCCTCCAATATTGCAATCAAAAAAGCCGAGACTATCTGGCTTAACGAAAAGACACGTCATTGGTTTACCGTTAAGGATAATTGAAAATTACATCTCAAAGTTCTTTATACCGAGCTCTTTTTTAAATTACATAATATCGAATTCGATCGCTTAGATGAAAAGGCACGCCATTTCGCAGCAATCGAAGTGCATGCTAAATATTTAAGTCAAAAGAAAAAGCTTCAGACTTTGGTAAATAAAAACAGGATTGTCCAATCACATACAGAATCCAGGTCTGAACCTTTTTCCTTCCACCTTCGCGTCAAAAACTTAACCAGCGTACAATTTGCCAAGGATGAGATGACACTTTTGGAAAAGGGTCTTAAATATAATATTATTCCTAATATTAATCAGAATGCTCTGGAAATGCTTGCGGTGGATTCGGAAATAACTGCCGTAGTTAATAAGAAAGATAACATGGTTAAGGGCCTACTAGCCAACGAAATCAAAGGTACTCCTTCCGGTTCCTCTTTTAACCCCGAAAGAGTGGCTTTGAGGTCATTAAAACAAACAATAGATAATAATAACTTAGTAATATCGAAAGCGGATAAGGGTAACACAGTAGTAGTGATGGAGCGCGACGATCATTTGGACAGAGTTAATGACGTGATTCAGGGTGAACAATTTCTAAGGGTTCCTTCTGACCCAACAAACAAGTTTTTAGCTAAGCTTAAATTAGCAATTAATAATAATCAATATTTCTTTCAAACTGAATCATCAAAGAAAAAACTCATCCCAATGAATCCTCGCGCACCATCACTGTACGGCTTGCCAAAGATTCACAAAACTGATATTCCCATGCGTCCAGTTGTCTCATACATAGGTGCACCAGCATACGAGCTGGCAAAGTCACTTAATTTCATAATAAAAGAAAAGCTCTCATTTCGGCCACCTTATGCCATAAAAAATAGTCTACAATTAGTCAACAAAATTAAAGATGTGACTTTGCCACCTCGTTGCAAATTAGTTTCACTTGATGTCGATAGTTTATTCACTAATGTTCCACGTAAGGAAACATTGGGTATTTTAAGGAATGCATTAGAAAAACGTTTACCTCCTGGTGAAAGTAATGAATTGCTTACTCTTACTAAAACCTGCATGGAACAAAACTACTTTCGATTTAACGGCGAATTCTTTGTTCAAGACGACGGTCTAGCTATGGGTTCACCTTTAAGTCCTTTGTTGGCCGAAATATTTATGGACGATTTTGAACAAAGAAATATCGTCGTTAATAAAAGTATTTTATATTACTTTAGATACGTAGATGATTGTTTTCTTTGTTGGACGGGTACACAGAGACAACTGGACGTATTTGTTAAAGAACTAAATAAAAAACATATTAAAATTAAATTCAAATTAGAATGTGAAGATAATAACACCCTAAATTTTCTCGATTTATCTATTACTAGATTTAATAATAAACACAGTTTTGGAATCTTTCGCAAGCCGACATATACTAATACTACTATTCATGCATCGTCATGTCATCCTTGGCAACACAAACTCGCGGCCTTTCATAGTTACATTCATAGATTATTATCGATCCCTCTTAGTAAAGATAATTATCAAAATGAGCTTAATATCATTTTCCAAATTGCGATATCCAACGGATATAGTCCAAAAATTATTAATAATATTTTGAAAAATAAAAACAAGAAAGAACTGGTTAAGTTTTTGTACGCAGGTCCTATTGATAAGGAGGTAGTTAGATATAAGTCCAGTTTGACCTACATGGGAGAGGTATCTGCACGCTTATCCAAAATAATGAAAAACAACGATATGCATGTCGCATTCAGGACAAATAATACTTTAAAACATCATTTATGTCATAACAAAGACCGGATTGATGAAAAATATCAGTCCGGTGTCTATAAGATCGATTGCCCTGAATGCGATAGTGTATATGTGGGTCAGACTGGACGCAGCTTTGAGACTCGGTATAAAGAACATATCGCGGCTTATAGGAATGGTCATCCTGATAAGTCACATATTGCTAAACATCTTTTAGATAGTATACCGTGCCCGATGGCCATTCCTATAAAGTTTTACATAAATGCGATAAAGGCTTTCGGCTGAGCGTGTTGGAACAATTAGAGATCATAAAAGAAAAGAAAAATAACAGATTTGCATTGTTGAATGACCAAACTTGCTTGACTACGTCACCGCTTATTAATATGTTCGGGAGTACTAGTGAGGGTAGTGGGGGTAGTAGAGGGGCTCGATAGGGTATAAAAGGCGGTGTTTTGGCCGGTGGCGGCACTTGACGGACGTTGTTCGTAGAGTCCACATCCTGAGGATGCTCCGGTGTTGGAGCGAAACGCGCGTCGAGGTTTTCAACCTGCAAGGTGGTGAGGGGCCTTGCACGGATTTGCCAACATTATTGCTTGTGTGGTGGTGGTGTTTGCAAGTTCTTGCATGCGAGTGTACGCATAGGCAGTGTGGGAGGAGGGAGGTGCTGTACGCATGCCTATGCGTACACTCACTCATTTACTTAAAGGTGGAAGTTTATTTCGCGGAATATTGCTTAAAATAATAACAAACTAAATTTTAAAAAATAATAATAAAAAAAACGATCGTTTTAATAAATTAATCGAAACCCTTACAATCGATTAAAAAATATCGACAATCGAAAAAAAAAGCTGCTGTCAGACAGACTGTCAGACACTTCTCGCGACAGTTGTCTTGCAGGTGGAAACGCGGCCTTAATCAGCGCGTCTGCTAAAGAACTCATTTCCCCGACTGTACATTTCTGCTAAACAACTCATTTCCCCGACTGTACATTTCTGCTTAGCACAATTTTCCCCGACTGTACATTTCTGCTAAACAACTCATTTCCCTGACTGTACATTTCTGCTTAGCACAATTTTCCCCGACTGTACATTTCTGCTAAACAACTCATTTCCCCGACTGTACATTTCTGCTAAGCAACTCATTTCCCCGACTGTACATTTCGTTCGAGTTCGAGTTCGACACAAACACTACTCTCCAACCGTCTTACGCTTTTTCTATGGTTTTTCGATCAACACGAAAATCTGACGCGAGTTTCACAGTTTTTACCCATCCCACAAAAGTGCTCAACGCCGCTAAAGAAGTTTTCACTTCAATAATAATATCTATGGACGCTTCACACCACGTCAGTCTGGCCCCGACTTACCCCGACTTACTTACTTACCACCTGAAGGACTTGTGTTACGGGTACCAGACAACGGAAATATCTTTAATATATTTAATACTTTTATACTATACATATATATTTAAGATTTTTATTATATCATACACATATTTAATACACATCCATGACCCAGGAACATTGAAAAACTTTTTGTTCCGTCGGCGGGATTCGAACCCGCGACCCCCGGCTTGAGCTGCCACACACTCTACCCATTGAGCCACAGAGGTCGTCAACACGATACTAATCAAACATTGATATAATTTCATTCTAGTCCGTATAATATTAAACAGCTAACTAATCTTCTCAGTATTTGGAACTCTTAACTGCGGCATTTTTTAAAAATTGAGAAGATTATTAAAATAACTTTAAAAATGCACATTATAGACGGCTCACGGCAGTTGTATACAAAGTTGAGGACACTTACCTCCATTATAAAGGCATATCTAAGTGCCACAAAATCCTTGTATTGTATGTTGATTTCTTTATTTTGTGACATTAAAATTATATGTTTTTTTGTTGTTTACAGATAACACCATTCACGAGCTTCTGTCGGGTAAGTTCTAGTGATAGTGTTACGTACATAATATCATCTGGTTACGGTTACTCAGTGATGTACGCTTCTCTTAAAATGTTCAAATAAGCAAAGGATCACCAATATAAGGTTAAACATAAAATATTGGCACATTAAGAGTTTATACTAAAGAAAATATTTTTATTGGTATTCCTATTATTATCAAAAAAAAAATTAAGGTGCCAAATGAAAACAGATGTGGTAATTTGTCCATCTATGTCAATATTTGAAGTTTACAGTTATTGAATGCGATAGAAAGAATCTAGAGGTAAAGATTTCAGAAGACGAATATTAATTGTTGTGTATTAACTTAATATCATGATCTTTACAAAAATACAACTCAAAGATCTCCGGTTCTAAATGAATATTACAATAGTAATTAAATATTTAAAACGCTTTCAGCTATTCTACAATAATGTTAAGTTTGGGGAATATTGTGTAATAAATTAAATATAAATACTGAAATAAACATAAACTTAGGACGCTCTATGCTACTTAAGGGAAAGAAATTTTCAGTTAATCTCCTCGCTGAGAATATTTTATGTCCCCTTTGATAGTAAACTTTTAAGCTCTTCTTTAAAAAGGTTTTTGTATAAATAACGAAACTTAAAAAACTTTGGCTTTTCATAATTTTAAAACTCAAGAAGTTACTAAATTCTTGGTGCCTTTTATATTTTGACATAATAATATTATGAAGGTACCTATGTCCTATACCTACATCTAATAAGCTCTAAGTTAAGATATCTTCGTTAGTCCCATTGTGGAAATCTAAAATAATAATGTATGGGATTTGACAAAATATTAGTGTGCGGCATGGTATCACTGCATTAGGGCGTGATATGGCTTTAATAATATATTAGGTATCATAAATTTTAGACTTTTAACTTCGACTGCGAAATTAATAAAAAGACTTTAGACAAGACCCCAGTTAAATTATTTAAGAACTTCTAGTAATTAATCCTTTAATAAAAATATCAAAAATATAAATAAAGTAATAGGAAATTATTCCTTATTATTATTAAATTAACCAATAAAGACACAATTTTTACCTAATAGGCCTTCATAAGCTTTCACATATGAAGCAGTCAAAATTTCTTCAAGTCTTCCGGAATTCAACGTCACAGTTTTAAATTGCGTCGGTGGCAAATGGCTTCATTGGGGTCAACTAAAGAACCTTTCGAATGAATAGAAACCAACAATAGTCCTACAACAATGCTTACTCACACAGAAATTAAATCTATTCAAGTTATTCTCGGCTGCATAATAGTGACATGACACTATGCACCGAAGCTGAAATGGGATTGAAATTTTGAATATCAAATGTTACTTAAACACCGAGATGTTCGTTAAAGTCAACGCTAACTTCAGTAATTAAAATTATAAGTTTCATATTACTCGGGCGCAAAACGTGCTAAAATTAAAGTATGTACTTACAAGGGCTATGTGATAATAATAATAACTCCCACACCGGTTTCGGTGACGGTGGCCGGGTCATTTTATAGTGCCCAAGTGTGTGCGCAGTACACAAGAGCACTCTCTATTCCTTTTACTCTCACAACCCAGTGGGACGGAAGACACGACTGGCGAGAGATCAGGCGCAGGACCTACTTTTTACATGCCCATCCGACGCATGGATTATCTTACTCGTCAGACAATCAGGTGTTATATGCATATAAAATAAAGGTGTTATAAGCATATTCTAATGAGATTGTAGGCAAAATGTAAACGGAAGACTTAATTTCTTCTATCTGTCTTAGGTACGGATACGACTACAATTTTGGAGATATTACAGCGTTGAAGCCTTCATAAAAAGGGGTCTATAACTTCCTTAATGTGTGGGCCAGATGCTTTAATAGATTTTATATGGCGCGCGGCAGATCGCTGAAGATATAATTATATAATGTATCAGACAACCTTTGCTCGAAATTATAGTTTTCGTAGCATATTTTTATGTCATTTTATTTCTGTTAATTTTACGATTTATTTATCTTCTTAATCAAACGCCAGACAACACTGATATATGTGTGCAAAATTTTATGGATACTATCATATTCCGGTAAATAACATCGACAACAGTTAATAAGTATGAAAATATCTTTGCATACTTTTCTCAATTTCTTGGGTGAAAGATATTGATGTAGACAAGCACATTATATTCTATTATTGTGTATCTACTCGTATAGATTATTATCTACGTAAAAACCGTTTGGGAGTAGGCGTCTACCTAAATATTTTCAGAACTTCAAGTCTTACAATATTGACTTATACTCTGGTAAACAAGTGCCATTTTCGTCAAAACCTGATCTCATGCACTGAAAATTATGATTTTGGTCTCATTCGATTCGGAATACCATCTAGAACATTCTATCAAAATTCCAAGATGGGCTGAAAAAAAACGAAAAAGTTATAAACAATTAAGTAAACATAAAAATAAGGGTTTGGTTTTTTTTTTATATTTCAAAAACTATTTGAGATACTTAATCAAAATTTGAAAATAGATCCTTAAAGATCAGGAAAGTTCCTAAAAAAATCTTAGATCCTGGAACCTTACCAATAATCCTTATAGCTTTAAATTGAGCGGCGAAAGTAACGGTAAAACCGCGTGGTTCGGGTTTCGCGTGATTTGCCGCAATCTGCTACGTGAACTAAAAACATATTTTAAGTGATTAAATATTAATATTAAGGAATAAAAAAAAATTGGGTACTAAGTAGACATATTAGTAAACAATAATCCGTTAACAAAAATAAATTATCACAATTTGTTTAATTACTATGCTTTTCTTAATTTGTTAATAGTCACCATTTTAATGTTAACATAAAAACGCTGATTATTTCTAAACAAGAAATCTAGAAATTTTTATTATTCTTTTGAGCTAATCTTAAAAGGGCTTAAAAGAGATTCCCGTTGAAAAAATGCATTTTTTTTATTTTTCACTTTTTTATTAACATTCAAAAGCATTCCAAAATTATTCATGTAAATAAAGCAATTACGGTACTTTTATATCCAATTATTGTTATTATTTTGTTTTGTTGTTGTTAGAAGCCAGATAACAATATATATTTTATATATTGTTATCTGGTAATAGAGTTATATAGAGGTAAATAGGAAATAGAGTTATCGCTCTGACGTAACGCTAAACACTGAACAGGCGGCCAATTAAAATGGTACTGGCCGAATATGGCAAAACTATGGTTTATTGTCTATGGATAAAAAAAAGAAGGAGAAGAAGAAAATGGGTTCTAGATTAGATTCCGTGTTGGAGGCGCTTGCATTCAAGTGTTTGGCGGACGCCATAGTTTCAATTGGAAATTATTACGACTAATTGTCGTTGTTTCATAATCTCTAACAGTGGAAGCTCAATAAGAATTACATTAGAGGGATTATAAGGTGTATTTCGTACTATTCTCCCTCGCCCGTTTCCCACGCCACTGTCTTGAACTAGCACTTTACAATGAAGACCTATCTTGACAAAAGCCAAGTCCGTTTATATATATTTATAACTAATAAAATTTAAATAATCATTTTTATTGATGAAAAAACCCTAATTGCTTTATTTACATGAACATTTCATGAATGCCTTTGATTGTTCATAAAAAAGTGAAAAATCAAAATTATTGAATTTTTCCACCGGATATCTCTTATAAACCCTTTTAAGATTAGCTCAAAAGAATAATAAAAATTTCTAGATTTCTTGTTTAGAAATAATCAGCGTTTTTATGTTAACATTAAAATGGTGACTATTAACAAATGAACAAAAGCATAACATTTAAACAAATTGTGATAATTTATTTTTGTTGACGGATTATTGTTTATTGATATGTCTACTTAGTACCCAATTTTTTTATTTCTTTATATTAATATTTAATCAGTTTAAATATATTTTTTAGTTCGCGTGGCAGATTGCGGCAATTCACGCGAAACCTGAACTACGCGTTTTTACCGTTACTTTCGCCGCTCATTTAAAGCTATAAGGATTATTGATAAGGTTCCAGGATCTAAATTTTTTTTAGGAAATTTCCTGCTCTTTAAGGATCTATTTTCAAATTTTGATTATCTCAAATAGTTTTCGAAATATTAAAATCCAAACCCTTCTTTTTATGTTTACTTAATTGTTTCATTTTTTGCATATTGTATTTTTTTTCAGCCCCTCTTGGAATTTTGATAGAATGTTCTAGATGGTATTCCGAATCGAATGAGACCAAAATCATAATTTTCGGTGCATGAGATCAGGTTTTGACGAAAATGGCACTTGTTAATCAGACTATTAGCTGTTTTCGTGTTATTGTTAGGTTAGAGTTTAGACTAATTTATAGAATAATATTTTCTATTATTAAATGGATTTTGAAAGAATATCGAAAAATGTTGCAATTTTATATTTAAAAGTAAAGCATTTATATTCCACCCAACGTTCATCGTATCGTACTTAAGCAGTCGAACAAAGAATAAATGTATTTTACGAGTACAATATCATGAAAGAGAACAAATTTTATTAAGCACCCGGGCGAAATATGAAAAAAGTTCGGCCCTTCAAAAGTTGAACGGTTCGTATGTCCCCATGTTATTCCTTATACTTAGTTCGAGTATTAGATTTCTTGAGAAAACTTATCTTCCTCGCGTCCCGGGTCGTTTTAACGGATATTTTTCATTGTTCTCTATATTTATGATCCTTTGTCGTTGTTTCTATAGCTAGTTAACTTAGCAGTTGAAAGTGGTTTTGTTTGCGTTGAGAACTGAGTTTTCATTTTTAATTAGTATTAAAAAAGCAATGGTAAAAATTGTTCAGCTTTTAATCCTTCGATCGGAGGTTCTAGGAATTCCCATTGTATTCTTTTGTTCTCGCGATCACCGGTGCTCGCGCGGGGCCTGAAAGATTAATATCATTTGATTTTTATTTAAGGTGCTGCTATTATTTTATTAACTTCATTCGATTCTTTTAATTTTGTATCAGGTATCAGCGGTGGTGGACGACGTGTATTCGGAGCACTCGCACGTCGCGGGCTCTTTCACTATGCTGGCTAGTTCAAGAGCCCACGTCGGCGGTTCGCTCAATGCTCGAGCTCTACCCGGTGCAAGAGTCCATACCAACTTTATTGGCTGTCTTAAAAAAGTAAGTTTTCTGTTAAACATATTTTTTAATATAAGAAAGGTAGGTTATTGTACTCAATCTATATATATAAAAGAAAGTTGTGTTAGTTACGCCACTTATAACTCAAGAACGGATGAACCGATTTGGCTGAAAATTGGTAAAGAGGTAGCTTAGAACCAGGCATATAACATAGGATACATTTTGTCCCGGAAAAATGTACGGTTACTGCACAATATACTTTTATGATTTGCGCGTAAACCATTCAATCGATTTTGATGAATTTTGGTATGAAGATACTTTGAGTCTCGGGAAAGGACAAGGGATACTTTTTGTCCCGGAAAATGTACGGTTCCCGCACAATAAACTTTTATGATTTTCGCCTAAACTATTCAATCTATATTGATGAAATTTGGTATGGAGATACATTGAGTTTCGGGAAAGGACAAGAGATACTTTTGGTCCCGGAAAATGTACGGTTCCCGCACAATAAACTTTTATGATTTTCACCTAAACTATTCAGTCTATTTTTATGAAATTTGGTATGGAGATACTTTGAGTCTCGGGAAAGGACAAGGGATACTTTTTGTCCCGGAAAATGTACGGTTCCTGCACAATAAACTTTTATAATTTTTGCCTAAACTATTCAATCTATTTTGATGAAATTTAGTATGGAGATACTTTGAGTCTCGGGAAAGGACAAGGGATACTTTTTGTCCCGGAAAATGTACGGTTCCTGCACAACAAACTTTTATGATTTTCGCTTAAACTATTTAATATATTTTGATGAAATTTGGCAAGAAGATACTAATTTTAATCTATTGTTTTCTTAATTATACCAATTCGAATTAAATAATCATCGTTAAGACAGGATCGTCTGTCGGGTCAGATAGTATTATAATATAAATCAGTAAAACTTTAACCAAGTCCTATTTTTTTATTTAAGAGCAGTCTGTGAGTTAAGGGTAGGTGCTGATTGACTGATGACCCTATAGCTGGCGCTAAAGATTGGACATGTTGACATACTGCTGATCCAGCGACAATTATAAACCAATTATCAATAGCGCCATTATAGACACAATAGGGCAATAATTAAGGTCCTATACACAATATTGTGCTACGTTATTCAAACCTGTTTGTCCATACTGAACACACTCAATAGTCTGCTTTTAGGTGTATCTGGTTTCTATACAGCATAAACACAATAGTATTGTCCACTAATATTTGAACCCGTCTTTTCATACTCTCCTTTATCCAGGTGGAGTTCTCAGCTGACACGCTCCGACTGAACCTGATAGACCTGGCGCGCACCGGCAGCAAGCTGATCACCGTCACCGGCCGCCTGGAGTACGCCTGCAGCGCCACCGACTCCGCCGACCCCGTCACATTCACCACTAGAGATGCGCACTTGGTGAGTACTAGAAAGAAGATGGAGTTCTCAACGGATACGCTCCGACTAAACCTAATAGACCTGGCGCGGACCGGCAGCAAGTATATCACCGAAACCGTCCGTCTGGAGTACGCCTGCACCGCCACCAACTCCGCCGACCCCGTCACATTTACCACTAGAGATGCGCACTTGGTGAGTACATGAATGAAGGTGGAGTTCTCAGAGGACTCTCTCCGACTGAACCTGATAGACCTGGCGCGGACCAAAAGCAAGCTGACCCCGTTACGTTCACCACCAGAGACGCGCACTTGGTAAGTAATATATTGGATGTGAGTGGAGGTCGCAAAGGAAGATCTTCCGACCAAGTGAGGCGATACCGTCTCTCGGTTATATCGGAGCCCCGCGAGACAGATTTCAGCAGTCGTAGATAATATATTAGAAAATACTTGGAAAACTTCGTTAACGCGATGCAGGACTCTGGCTCTAGAGCCTCCTGCATCGCGTTCTACCGCCACAAGTACCACCAGAGAAAATGATTATGTATAGGCAGTGGTCGTACTGATTTTATTTGGTCGGGTTATATGAAGTCCATGTTAGGCATGGTCTATCACTTGGACTTGACTTGATAGAAACTGATACCGGACTACTGTAGGTCCACTCTCTGCCTATAAACCAATTTCATTGATAGAACTACATCAACAAAGGGACGGTGCGGGTAATGTACCTAAGGTACAAAGCTTTTTTTTTGTATATCGGAGTCCTTTGTTCTTTTAAATAAGTTGCAATAGATTTCTAATGAAACCTACATCATTTAAATGTATTATAATATAATTCAGTTATTTGGTTATAGTTTTTAAACTTTAAATTATTATTTGATGACAATGGAAGTAGATACACAGCGCTCTGTATTAAAATTGGGGTTATTTTTAAAATTGAATTGTGGTTGAGTTGTTCAAAACATTTTTGTTACGGTAGGCTTACCATTAGGTAAGGGGTTGAAACAAAACAGACCTTTATAATAGGATATTGTGCTGTATGAGTATTATACTTCAGGCAACAACTCAAAGTTTCAATGCTTAAATGTTGTTTCGTTTATTATAAATCAGAAACCTTTTATTATGTAGAATATAGAAACAATAGATGAAAATCGGCTTACCGCAACTAAAAGCTTTGTAAAATGGATGTAGGTGCATGATATTTTTATTGTATATATATATGAGAAGTGTGCGCCCAAAAAATACGTAGTAAGATCGTGACAGCTAACGAACTTATTTAAGAAAACATGATCAGGGTATCGAGGTGATACACAAATTATTTAGTTACAGCACATTTCTCTCAAGTAGTGTAATAAATTGTAGATGTTGTGTCTTACATAAATACTAGTTAGTTGTCTAGGTATGTAAAACAACGTAGAGCTAAATTGTGACTTTTTTTGGTCCGTGCCTATTGTTCATCATTATTATTATGTTTAGTTGTTTTTACAACCCATAGTAGCACAAGTATGTATGTACTTATAAGTTAAAATCATGATATTGTGAAAATAATGCATTAGTTAAAAGCAGTATTGTATAGGCTTAGACGTTATCAAATAAGGTATAGTAAACTGAGGGGGGGGGGTAGTTACCCCCTCAGGAGACCCCCTGAGCTACCCCCTTTCAGTTTACAAAAAAATTGCTATTCCCTAGTAAAAAAGTCACGTGACCAACAAAGTTTCTATCGAGAATCAATGTTTGTTTTTCGCGAATTTCGACAAGTCGTGTAACAAAAGTTGTTCAGAATGACCCCCTGAGTCACCCACTTTCGACTTTGTATACCTTTTTTGAAAAACCCTGTATAATAACTTAAATTTTCAAAAATGTTATATTAGGTTAAAGGAGAAGATTGTAAATTAACATCTATGTGTATTAATATCTATCGAAAAGGCATCGACATCTTCAAAATTTACTACTTTTTAATACTCTAATATTTATACTTACATAGAAAAGGCACTAAATTGTAACATCGCGACAAAATCGTCATGTACTAGAATGCGTAATGTAAGTAGGACGTAATCCAACCCATTACATTGTAGCAGTAGAGTGGCACTCCGGTCGAGTGATCCGAGTGGCCTCCGTCTGATTAGATTCCGTCCGGTTATTGGACGTGAGTGGACGACGGACACTTGAAAAACACATTTTGATCTCGCTTAAATTCGCTAACATTAAATTGTAAATTTTGTCTATAATATATTATGAATACTTCGACGACGAAAGATACCACCATGTTAATATTACCAAATAAATTTAATTTCTTTCTTTCTTTCTTTCTTTCTTTTAAAGATATTTTTATTGGTTAAGGTAAAACTGATGGTACATAAGTTTGCTACATAACATTATATTTCTGTGCCTACGAAACTTATACCAATTTCAATATTAATAATTAAGTATCGAAAATGATATAATCTTTTGCCATTTGGGTATAAAAATAACAATATAGATAGAAAGCAATATAAAAGCTGAATATACAAAGCAATAAAATAGGTGATATTAATTTTCAAACATCGCCATCACAAAATATCGTCCGTAAGCGATAAAATCCATAAAAGTAGTTTTATTACGATTCCCCTAGTAATTCGTTAAAAGTTTATAAATCGGTCAATTTAGTCATTTATTACTCGTTTCGTGGAGGGAATTAACTGAAGTTGTTATAAGCGAATGAAATTCATCAAACTACTTCGATTTCGACCTTCACTCGGTGGTCTAATTGCAATCGATTCGATATCAATAGGTACTTCACCTCCAGGAAAAATATGCTATTCATTCTACTAATGGTTTCTATTTCTTGTTTTTAGTTGATGTCGGTTTGATGAAAAACAAACGGTACAAACAAGTTTCTCGTGCATTATTCGCTTATTTTGATTTAAAGTAGGTCGACTGAAAATAAAGGGTTAACTTGGTTTATTTTATTCGGGTACTCGACGGTTTCCAAGCGGCCTAAATAGCCAAATATTATGAAAGTCAAATAACGTAGGAGTCGTGCTCGTTCCAAAAATATAACAAGCCTCTCGGAATATGCTACCGATCAATTCCCCTAAAATTAGAAGATAATTATTATTATTTATTAACATACTTATCCCTGCCAATAACCGTCATCATTTAATAACGCATTAACAACGTTAAATATTTTGACTGACGCAAAAATTGCCGACATCGTGTAATCATTTCAATTATTCGGAAATGTTCCAAATACATTAAAAATATTGACCTTTGGCCAAAAATTTGAGGTCGAAGGGTCGCGGGTCCTAATGACCACTTTCAGTATTGGGCGGGCTAATGGTGGAGCTGATATAATATTTAGATAAGGCCGTAAAATAGCTCGGTGTTAAAATAATCGGCCACTTTATGTTATCATCTAATACCACTTGACGTGGCGCGCGGCGTACCGCGTCACGCAATTATCAACACAATTGAGTGAGATCGCTATCGAGTCAAAATATTTCGGATTTTATGGTCATTTGTACTAATTTTATTTTAGGGTACTTCCGTACTTCCTTTTTATTACACATGAATTAAAATAGCAGGGGTTTAGTGTCTACGCTCTACGAACGTCTACGAACTTCGTAGACCCTCTACGCCTGAAGCATTGGTTGTTATAAAATATTATTACTAGCCCGCTAGCTTTTGCCCGCGGCTTCGCTCGCGTTAAGAAGTATTAATATATATAAACTTTCATCCCCTATATTAACCCCTTGGGGTTGGAATTTATCAAAATCCTTTCTTAGCGGATGCCTACGTCATTACATCTACCTGCATGCCAAATTTCAGACCGATCCGTCCAGTGGTTTAGGCTGTGCGTTGATAGATCACCATGTCACCTTTGAGTTTTATATATATAGATTGATAGATTGAAGATTGATAAAACTATATTATTTCCATAACATTGCACAAAGTGAGCCCTAATTCCTGCCAATAATGTGTCGACAATTTTAATTTGATCCTTAAATTTATATTACACAAAATATTTTTATCATGATCATTCACGTAAATCTAAATAAATACTAAAAATGCTGAAAGTATTTGTAAAAACGCTAGCGCTCGTAGGAACTTGAAGGACTAAACATTTGTTAAACGAGGTCGTTTCTGATGGCCGCGTGCTATTGAACAAATCATTTCCTAGAATACATAATAGGTACTCTAACCTTCTGTGCAATATTAAGTTGTAAATGGGAATTCATAGAACAAGCTTGCTTTGTAGGAAAAGACAAAATTTAAAATGCTATGCCAACATTATTTTGAAGAAAAAATCTGGAATGAACGTTATAATGCTTTGTATAACGAACTGGGACACATCTGCTAAGCTCTACAATATATCAAACTTACGTAATCCTACTTCATCAGCATAGAATATATCACGTACAGAATACGTTATCTATATTATTATATTAGACTAGACTTAGCCCGTAATTTTGTTTGTGCAGAAATTTAAACTATATTCTGTCCTTTCATGAAACCCAGGGTGTCTCCAAATCAAATTGAATCTGAATCAGTTTAGCGGCTTGAACGTGATAAATGGACAAACAAACTTTGCTTTCATAATCTGTATTGCTACTCGTATGTTTTATCTAATGTATAAAATTCTTGTGTCACAGCATTTGTACGCCAACTCCTCCAAAACGGCTCAACCGATTTTAATGAAATTTTGTATGTACATTCGTTAGGCCCCAGAATACGTATTTATCTACTTTTTATGTTGATATTAGAAATACTTTTTATGGCAAAACAACGTTTGACGAGTCAGCTAGTATTTTATATTAATGTATAACACCTAAGGCGAATCGAATTAACGGGTTCGTTTGTATGTTTCAGATATTGCCGAAGTGGGAAGCCGTCAAGACCGGAACGATATCGTTTAAATTCCGAACGAACGAACCGAACGGTCTTATTCTCTTCAATATGGGCGCGAAGCCACCAAGGGTAGGTTGCACGGTAAGGGGTGAAGCTTTTGGGGTTGGACCGGTATAAATAAAGAGGCCATATCTGTCATCTTCATCTGCAATCTGTCTCTTTCACTCTTGCCACAGGGCAACGACTACCTCCATCACACCTCAATGTCATAAGGAGATTGCTATTTGTAAGCGAAGAAGGAATTTAAAGGTTAAAAGTCCTATTCAGTATTCACTGATCCATTTCTACGAAATTAGCGTTCGGTAGATAGAAATTATCATCCTATAAGATTTTTTAAGTGTTTTTAAAAGTATAGTGTGCATAGAGGGTCATTGTATCTTGAAAAAAGTCTGATTATAGGATTTTGATATTATTTATCATTACAGTTAAATATCAATTAATAGTCACTTTTGTACAAAATTTCATTGATAAAATTGAACAGCATAGTGGAAACATAGCAAAGTAGATAACTAAGTAAATATGATTTCAATAGATACTGGAACCTATACTGTACTCGGCGAAATATGGCGATAGCGGTCATTGACTCCCTGTCAAAAACTTGTCATTTTCTATATCTATACTAATATTATAAAGCGGAAGAGTTTGTTAGTTTGTTTGTTTGAACGTTCTAATCTCAGGAACTACTAGTCCGATTTGAAAAATTCTTTCAGTGTTAGATAGTCCATTTATGGAGGAAGGCTATAGGCTATATTTTATCTATATGTACTTATATTATAAAGCGGAAGAGTTTGTTAGTTTGTTTGTTTGTTTGAACGCGCTAATCTCAGGAACTACTGGTCCGATTTGAAAAATTCTTTCAGTATTAGATAGCCCAGTTACCGAGGAAGGCTATAGGCTATATTTTATCACGCTAAAGCTAATAGGAGCGAAGAAATAGAGGAAAATGTGACCGCTACCGCCATGTTTCGCCGAGTACAGTCTAATGTTTATTATCAGTAGACGAAGAATTTAAATTTTAATTATTATAACATGAAAGCTTAGGCTGCTAGATAGTAGTTAGTGTAGCAGGTGTTAAAATATTATAATATTATATTATAGATATGGACCAGTGAATAGAGACTCTTTTAATTATTATTTAACCATACTCTATTTTTTTTTGTTTAAAAGAAGAATAAAAATAGACATTTAAATTACAAAACTGGTGGAATTTAATGAATCGTCCTTCAACTTTGAGTATAAATCGCAATCTCGTGCTTGTTACACCCAGTGGATAAATTAAACTTATTAATTAACTTTAACTAATTGTTTGAATTGGATAAACAACCTAAACTTTCAAAAGATTCGTATAATTCTCGAAGGTGAAACTAATAACGATTAATTGGCAATTATAACTGAACCTTAATTAAAAGGTAAATCATAATTTAAATCAAATATAAAAGAGCCTATATTATAAGGGTACTTGTAGAGATTTTATCCACTCTGTAACATTGCATGGTAGGCCAAGGTAACAAGGAAAATCGGTCACAGACGTAGGGGAATTTGTGTATGGTACCTTATAAAGTTTCACCCACTGAAGATGTTGAGATGTTTGTTTTCGTCCGATATATATGTGCACGTAGTACCCAGCACAACGACCCTAGCACCTAGGTCTCGACTAGGCCAAGCTTCGAAAGGCTTTATTATACCTACACAAATTCGCACCATATCATCGCTTATACTCACATACATTAGAACACACTCATACTCTGTTTAAAATAGATCTAGATACTAGAATCATATTATAATATAGTTTAGTTTAAGTAGTTTATAATAGTCTTCCCATCCAATTATATATTTAGCTTAACTCTGTACTTATGTAGTTTATTAACTGCATGTATAAACCTTATAGTAAATCCTTAGATTTCCTTTCACGCTCCTACTTATCTTAATATATGCCTTAACAATAAAGAAAAAATCTATTCTAACTTTATAATATTACTTTTATTAGTATTCTTCGAGTTAGTGTAAAGGCTAGTACATACTAAACACTAATACACTTTTGTAGGCGGATCTGTTCGCGGTGGAGATTCTGAACGGGTACATTTACGTACACATGGACTTAGGTTCGGGTGGGGTAAGAGTGCGCGCGTCTAGACGAAGAGTGGACGACTCACACTGGCACGAGTTCCTGCTGCGTCGAACAGGAAGAGACGGTCGAGTTACTGTGGATGGCGCAAATGCGGAGTTTAAAACACCAGGTGGATAACGCAGCTGTTTCTAGACTAATATGCGTAACTACAAAGTATTTAATTGGTTGCTGAAATTGGCAATTTTATTGTATTTATGGATCATAGGTCAATCAATTTTTGTTTTAATTTTATCTATAGAAATAGACTAAAGTGAGTATTTATGTAGGCAATACAGAAGCGGGCCCTAAACGTTAATTATTAAATTATCAAAAGTACATATCTAAAGATAAGATTTTCTATTGGGCTCGATTAATTTCGATTAATGACCTAACGGCATAATATGATGTAGGTATATTCTTTTCGTTTTCAACACTTGCTTATTTTAAACCTACTAACATTCCATTTCTTTACCATTTTTTTTTATAAATTCCAGGCGAATCAAACCAACTGGAGCTAGACGGTCAGATGTACGTCGGCGGATTGGGGCAAGAGTACTCAGCCGCGCGCACTCCACCAGCTCTGTGGACGGCGGCTCTGAGGCAGGGCTTCGTGGGCTGCATACGAGATCTCGTACTGAACGGCAAACCACAGGATTTGACAGCTTATGCACGGCAGCAGGATTCTGGTAATTATAATGTTACGTTGATAATAATAGACTATAAAATATATGTCTTAAAACTAGACCTACTTTTAAAGATTCTTACAGTGAATTACACTTGTCTTTATATTACAATCGTAACTATGTTATAATATTTGCTGTGACAGACCTGTTCACATAATATAATTCCTGACTATAATCAGCAGCTGCATATATCACCTCTACAAGGCTCCTTTAGCGCGTGACTAAAATTAGAACTAACGAATTGTAACGCGTTTGACGTGTCTGCCTGCTTGTCTCTATGGTATAATAATATTATACCATAGAGACAAGCAGGCAGACAAACGGAATGGAAACGAGTGGACCAATTTGATCTAGTTTTTTCATTTGAACTATGCGTGGGTGTCCGTGGCATCATACAATCCAAATGAGTGGACCAATTTTGATCTAAGTATTTTTTATTTCAAAGCTGACGTCGTGATCAAAAGTATTCTTAGCACTTTAATATTATTCACAACACTCAACACTGACCATACTTACAGCGTCAGTCCGTCCGGCGTGTCACGTGCTGATGAAGCAGTGCGTGAGCTCGCCGTGTCAGAACGGCGCTGGGTGCTCAGAGGGCTGGAACCGGGCGCTCTGCGACTGCTCTACCACTAACTACGGTGGACCTACATGCGGACGAGGTGAAACCTAAATCTGTACAACAGTAACGGCTGCACTCAGAGATAAATAAATTGTTACTTCACTTGAAGATTTTACTTATTTGAATATACATTTTCTGTAAAAATCCCGATTAAAAAAAGTTTAACAATCATTCAATGTCTGTAAATGCGCCCGTTAAGCCAGACGTGCTTGAGTATTAGTGCTTTTAGATGTTTAAGCTATTGTAATTAAAATCATGTGAATGGGCCCTTTGGCTCATTTAAGCATACTGCGTTCGTCTTCAGTGCTTTCAATTAACTTGTTTGTTCTAGTGAAATTCAATAGCAGGATCTTCTTTAAATATCTACTATCAACAAGAAATAATAATTAATTATTGGGTAAAAAATTTGTAAATAGGTATTTGAGCTGTAACTCATTGACTTAAATTGTACTGTCTCTGTAACCGTGCTCACATAATAAAAACACGTTTCCCATTTCAGAATCTCCAACAATATACCTGAACGGCAGTCAGCATCTCACAGCGGCACTTGGGCCGGAACACGTGACTCAGACAGAAGAGCTGTTACTACGGTTCCGTACAACCAAAGCCGGGTTGCTAGTGAGAACGGCGACCGAGGGTTCCGCAGATAGAATAGAGTTGGCGGTCGCCGCTGGAAGGGTTAGGGCGAGTGTCAGACTGGGTGATAGGGAGAAGGTTAGTAGGATACCTTTTAGTCCCTTTTGTAGAAGTAACCAAGTAGTTGAACAGCAAAACTATTTGCAGCGCCTGCCAACGCTGAACGATGATTGTGTAAGTTGAATAAATGTTTTGAGGCTATAATTATGATGTTAATTTAGAGTATGGTTTTTATAGTGATGCATAAAAGTTTTTAGGGCTAGTGTGTGAACCTTGAACATATTCACAACCCTAATGATTCCACTATAATAATAATTATTATTATTATTACCACGGTGAGTACCATTAACCTGAGGTGAGGTTGCAATCTAAGGAGTCCAAGAGAGACATAGATAGATAGAGAGAGAGAGAGAGAGAGAGAGAGAGAGAGAGAGAGAATAATACTATAGCGTAGCTGCTAGTACTCAGTTAGCTGCTACGACATCGCTACGAACGGCTACGATTTTATTAACTTCATAAAGCTTACTTACCCCAGTCAGGTTTCACTTGTCAATCGTGCCGTCTCTTTGGACCTACAAATACATAACTTTAAAACTAGACTGGTGCAAGTGAGATACACAGGATGTAACAAAACAAAATGACAATACTTGGTGTGTATGCGTCCCGTATATTAAGTTCACTGTAAAAATAGCACTCTGGAAGAGTTTTATTTTTTGTTACACCTTTAATTAGAATGTACTATATGAGAAGTTGATTCCTAGGCAGATGGAGGACCGAAGTAATTTGGTGGCGTTGCGTCAAACCTATCCGACCGATTAACGTTGAAGTAAAAGTAAAAGTAGAAGCTAACATTGAATTGACATAACCCGACCAAATGCTGTAGATCCGTCAACTGCCTATGAATCAATTTATTCGATGGTATTTTAACTTTAAAACGATATTCCAGAACCTTCTAGCGGGTACGAATGTGGCGGACGACAAGTGGCACACTGTGCGTTTCTCACGCCGCGCGTCCAACCTGAAGCTGCAGGTAGACGGCGCGCAGCCCGTCCGCGGTACGTTATGTACGTATGCACGGGACACCACCCGCACCGTTTTATTTTCACCCTTATTTAGTGGACTTAAGGTTAGTTTTACGATGAAGCCGTATGGAGAAAACTACAAATCATCCGTTTGATGATGATATTTAGACATTGCATGAGCAATGTCTGAATATCATCATCAAACGGATGCATGAATGATTCAATGCATGAATGAGCATTGAATGTAATTCAAATTTTCATTTTCAATATCTTAAAGTTAATGAAATTAATCGGCCTATTCAATTAATTGTAAAAATCAAATAAATACTCGAAAATTCAACATTTAAAATGAACATTAAATCATTTCGTCATTGGAAAACAATTCTAAGTTAATTTTCAAAACATAGTTTGAATTCCTAGATGTTAGCTAGTAAGAAATGTAATTCGATGTTAGATGTCCTATTAATGTAGTGAAGCAGCTTATTTTTCAGTTGGTTCTAGCTGGCACTTGGTACATCACCTTTTCTTTCTGATTCTTTTATTTTCTACTTTCTTTCTTGATTTCTTTTTTCTTTTTCCTGTAGTGTCCTTAGCTCTAAGAGTAATATAGTATTTATTTCTTCTATCTACAACTGTCTGTTTATCTCTGTGTACTGCAACTTTGGGGGAATTGGCTATAGAAGATTTAAAACTAGTATCAAACTTGGGAAATCAAAATTTATAAATAGCAAAGGATAAAAGGTTAAAAAACCCTACCAAAATGGTGAACTGGAATAGACAAACAGTTTATTTCTTTGATTGAATTTCATTATTAGATCACATTAGCATTCAGCTAATCACCGATAGTGCTCTTTGAAATTCAAACATAACATATTGTATATTTTATTGTAAGTATGCAAAATACTTTGGTAATTCTCAAACAAAAATTACGACTGATGTTTGAGGTTTTGAGTGTGTGGTAGCGCATTTTCTAACGATAGTATTGATCTTCTATAGAGGCCATGGGGATGCTTATAATTCTATTATGCTAGAACAGGTCACTCGCTATGGAGTAAGAAACTGAACTTCTTGTAATTAGTTGTTGGAGCTTGGCAAGATTGTTCAATGTGCTAATGTTACCGATGTAAATAAAAGTATATCGCTAACCTATGATATCTATGAGACGTTTATTTGCTAATTTCTATTTATTTAGGTCGATGTTGTTTTAATGGATCACACTATAATGGCAAATCCTTCATCATAAACTCCTTGTTTTCCAGCTGAAACTATTTTAGGGAAAGCGTCTACTTTGGAAATTACGACGATACATTTAGGAGGTTTATATCACCCTGAAGAAGAAATTCAGATTACTTCGACTCTACCGAATTTCGTGGGGTACCTCCAAAAGTTTGTATTCAACGGCGTGAAATATATCGATCTAGCTCGGACCCTCGGCGTAGGGAGCAGCAATGAGAACAATCACATTTATGACACTTCCAACATTATATTCAATGGGAAATTCGTGAAGACAGATTCACTGAACGTGTACAAATCCGTAACATTTAAGTCCAAGCATACGTATGTTGGCTTGCCGTTACTAAAGGCTTATGCTAACACATACTTAGATTTCTACTTCCGAACTACGGAAATGGATGGCTTGTTGTTCTACAACGGAGGGAAGAAGCAAGATTTTATTGCTGTGGAACTTGTGAATGGACATATACACTGCGTGTTCAATCTCGGCGATGGAGTTGTTACTATGAAAGATAAGTTGAAGAATTTCCTGAACGACAACAGATGGCATACAGTGTCTATACGACGACCGACACCGAAGATTCATACGATGCAAGTTGATGATGATCTAGAAATGCATACTACAAGTAAGTTATACATTTTAGTTGCTTATGATAAACTTCTTAAGATGTTTCGTGATATAATTCAAAGAGTAAATACAGTATTCCATGGAACCATTGCACTTTTTGGGATAAAGATGGCCTAAATTACTGACATGCCCAGTTTGATCAAAATCCGTTTTGTACTTTTTGTGTAAAGAAGCAACAAATAACTCACACAGTTTTGCCAGTAAAATATTAGTGCGATACTTTTATTAGATCATGCTGATTTAGAATTTCTTTTAGCTCAATTGAACATTTAAATAGATTTTTAATTGAGCTATATAATATATATAGCAATATACATACAAATATTGGTATGTAAATACAATATTTGTTACATTTTAGTCAACAGACCAGAGTCTGAAACACAAGAATATCGTCTCTTAACCAACTTTTAAAATATAACATTTCCATATTTTCAGGTTCCAACCTCATGTTGGAGTTAGACAGCGTGCTCTACGTGGGTGGTGTGCCCAAGGACATGTACACGTCGTTGCCGGTCGGCGTGATATCGCGCCAGGGCTTTGAGGGCTGCATGTCGAGTCTCGACCTGCCCGGCGAGTCCTCGTCGCTGATAGAAGACGCTGTGGTACCGAGCTCGTCGTTGGTGTCTGGTTGTGAAGGTTAGTTACTTGAGACACTATACAAATTGTCAGGGCCTGATCTAGCTAGTTAGCTGTTCCGGGCAAAGATAATTTTCGCCTATCCTTACATACAGAAAACCATATAAGTCATTTTTTGGGAGATAATAGGAGAAATATTTAAGTAAAATGCATACACATTTCCACTTCCCAATCTGATAGGTTGGAAGGTAAAATTCTCTAACTTAGCTGGTTGATGGCTGATATTTTTGCCGCTCTGGGTAAATGACCGGCTCGGCCGCCTCAGATCGGGCCCTGCAAAGTGTAGTGTGATAGTATTATATTTTGTGTGTATGTTCCACTTACAATATAGAGTTTACTATCAAAGTAGCAGCGTTGAAGAGAGAAGTCAGAAGTAAATCTTGCAGCGCCACTACTTAAAACTCTGTATCAGGGGACATATCACTTACTTTTGTTACAACCTGTGTATTGCTTATGTTTTATTGAATTGACAGATTTATTAATGGATACTATGTTTTTTTTTAAATTAAATTGTTTTCAAAACTCTGAAAGTGTCTCCAAAATCTTTATAACACTAATTTCAGGCCCTACGAAATGCACGCACAACACGTGCGCCAACAAAGGCGTTTGCGTACAGCAGTGGAACACGTACGTGTGCGACTGCGAGCTCACCTCCTTCACTGGACCTACATGCTATGATGGTATGTCTGTTTTATTGTTGCATCATTTAAGGAGTTCACTAGCCAACAATTTTAAATTTTATTTACTTTTCATACTAAATTGCCCGGTTCCACTGACCTCCATTATAATGGAGGTCAGTGCCCGGTTCCAAAGGTTTTTGACATATATTTTTTTATTCCCTTACGTAAAAAGTTAACCAATGCACATTGATGAGAATGAGAGATGAGAAGTTGGTCATAAATCGTTAAATTCAGAATATTCTTCATCACTGCTTCAAAAGTCGTTTCACAAACAAGTTAACAAATCAAGAAGCTTCTATAGTATTTATATCATATCTTATTCATTTCGAATTCCAGAATCAATAGCATACGAGTTCGGTCCCGGCCGCGGCATAATGACGTTCACGTTCGCGCCGAGCGCCGTCGCCGACACCGAGACGGACCGCGTCGCCGTCGGCTTCGTCACCACCAAGTCCGACGCCGTCATACTGAGAATCGAGTCCTCGAATACACAGGATTATATGCAGATGGAGATTGTGAGTACCTTCAAAGGCCACAGGTCTGAAATAATTGAGAATTACAGATTGTATCTTGTTTGCCATCATAGTTGTGCAGCTGTTTACACTACACACAATCAAGTATCATTCAATCCGTACCGTATCCGTGTCAATCCGTACAATAAACATGGGTGTAAATAAGTAACTCTTACGTTAAACATAACATCTATCGCAAAGCCTTATGCGCAAAGCTACATTCCGCATAATGTTCGATCACAAAACCATAGATCCATCGCTTTTTCTTCACTAACGCAAAAATGTGATATTGCTATCTCGTTTGTATAGCTACGAGAATATGAAATTAACGTTATTTGTGCACGAGGAAGTCCGTTCCTAAAGTTTGTAATTAAATTCATATGACACCTGTTTACGTAGTTTCTTTAACCTTTTCAGATCCGTGGCAACCTATTTATGGTATACAACGTAGGCGACGGCGACCACCCGCTCGGCGACGAGACGGCGCGCGTCGACGACGGCGCTTACCACGTCGCGCGGTTCACGCGCAATGGCAGCCGCGCCGCGCTGCAGATCGACAACTACGCCGTTATTATACGACATCCACAAGGTTGACCGTAACATAAACAAAAGATTAATAATTGACTCATTGAATGAAAATTACTGAAAATTTTGATTCTACACTCGAGTGTAGAATCGTCAGTCCAGAATCCAGTGACTCAAGATTTTGTACTCTTGTACTGCCCAAGTCTCTATTCTTGATGTTCCAAATTTTCCTCGGCTTCTGCTCCTAAATAATGCGATGTTTCAGCTGGTACAGTTACGTTCAAAAGTCCAGTAGCAATCGTACGCAGCTATAGCGTCAACACTTAACGTTACTTGTGACCTTTTTCTATAAAGACAATTCACACACACACATACACTTTGTTTGGCTGTATATTCATATCGTCAATTTCGTCTCAACATGTGAGCACAGCCGTGGCCTAGTGGTCAAGCAAGTGCGTGTGTTTATTCTAAGATCATCTGCATCAGCTAAGTTGCAGGATCGAATCCGACCCCTATTGAGTCTGCGTCGTTTTTACGTAAAACAATTTTTGAGAAATATTAATTATAAATTATTATGAATTATGTATGTTGAATGTTGATACAATTAAGTAGAATAAAAAATTACGTTTCTAACAAAAAACAAAGAAACGTTTAGTTAGAAACGTAACATTCTAGTCACAGCAAAGAATGTGAGGGTAGATTTAAAATAAAATGGAACAATTGCTTGAAGATAACAAAATATTAAAATGTTGTTGGTTGGTGAACTCAGCTACGAGTGTTTGTGTTCTTACTGTTGCGATACAATTTATCCAATATGCAAGCAAATATTACTATTGAAGCAAGAGCTAAAATTGTGGCCCTATATTCGAATGGCCTGAATATTTCTCAAATTTCGACCGAAACTGGCTTCTCAGTAAGTAGTAATTAATTATATGATTATTGTGATGTGTATTTTTTCATTGGTTAAAATCGTCTTTTACAATTTATTCTTTTTTTAGAGAAATACTGTAAGTCTATGGGTGAAAAGATTCGAGGAAGAAGGTGGCTTGCAGAGTCGTAAACGAAGTGGAAGGCCACTTCTTATTAACCAGACTCAGCGGCGTTATATGGCAGCGGAGTATGAAACATGTGGTTTCATACCGACAAGTCGTTTTGCCGATGAATTTAACACGTCATTGGTCACCGTTCGTCGTGCACTTCATGACGAGGGATTACACCACCGAAAGCCGGCGAAAAAACCGTTTTTGACTCAAAGGCATAAAGACGAACGGCTACGCTTTGCACGAGAGTATTTAGATTTTGATTGGGAAACAACATTTTTTTCCGATGAGAAGACTTTTAAATCATCTCAAAAAGGAAGACTACATTTATGGCGTAAAGATAACACCCGTTGGTGTGAAAATAACGTGGTGTCAAACACTGAATCTGGTAGAATAAGTGTGAACATGTGGGGATGGATTAGTGCTCAAGGGCCGGGTGAACTTGAATTTATACCTACGCGAGCCAACAGTGCAAATTATGTAGAAGTGTTAGAGGACATTATGTTACCTACTGTGCGAAATGTGTATGGTGATAGCGAAATAAGTTTTGTGCATGATTATTGTCCAATTCACCGAGCCTCCACAGTTCGCAATTGGTTCAGTGAACATTCTAATATTAAAGTTATTCCATGGCCAGCACGATCCCCAGACTTAAACCCGATTGAAAATATATGGGGTTTAATGGTGCAAAGGTGGCGAGCACGCGATGATAGATGTCCGGAGCTGCTCAAATCTCATTGTATGCAGTTGTGGGAGAATTTACGTGGAACAGATATCTGTAAGAATATTGTGGCTTCCATGCGCAGACGTCTTCTTAGTTGTATCGAAAATAATGGAGGTTACACAAAATATTAAGAATCATTATTTGTATTATTAAATTAAAAATGTATTTCTATGTCGCAATAATAAGTGTAAAGTAATTGTTATAATATTTATATTTCGTAAGTTTCAATTGGGCATTCTACAAAGGAACGTGCTGGCCAGTAATTGGTAGGCTTAAGATTTTAAGGTTGAGGTTAAGTTTTAATCCTCTTTTCCTCGGAAAACGAATAATTAAACTATAACCTCAACAATATTAAATATTGATAACACAATAGATATAGGTATTATTATATTGATAGATCTGTGAATCAAAGATTTTACCGTCATCCGTCAATGAATTCAATTGTTGAATAATAATTGTTATGTCATTGAAATAAAAATATATTTTTTTTGAAAGTGTTGTTTTATTATAATATATAATTATCTAACTAAAATACTTATAATATTATGTACTCATTTTACATTTATAATACCTTATCACTATGTTATAATTTAATATTATTCTTATTAAATAAAACTTTCAAAATAGTCATTTCATTAAGTTTTTAAAAATGCTGAGATAATAAAAACAATATGAAAACTTTAAATAATTAAAATAATATGATAAACTGAGATTTGAACCGTG
Source organism: Polyommatus iphigenia (assembly GCA_963422495.1). Taxonomy (NCBI): domain Eukaryota; kingdom Metazoa; phylum Arthropoda; class Insecta; order Lepidoptera; family Lycaenidae; genus Polyommatus; species Polyommatus iphigenia. The sequence goes on from OY730182.1 coordinate 30,510,299, forward strand.
ACCATTTTTCGTCCTAGCTACTATGCGAGGCCAACTATTTACCGATGGAGCTACGAACTATCTTACGTGTCTAGTAAAATTTTTGCATTGAGATTTTTTTTGCATGAAGAAGACAAACATATATGTTATCTTTGTCTTTCATCCACTACACGCAACTTTCTTGTATTGATACTGTACGACATTTAAGTGTGTACACGGTAACATGGCGCACACATAAATATGCACTGTACCGGCAAACGAATATGGTCGTTACGATGCTACTGGACTTTTGAACGTTGACTGTACTTCTTAGGGCGTTCGCTGCGTTGAGCGTGTGCCCGCCGCGGCTGCCGGTCGCTTGCGCCCGCGCCGTGCGCTGGCCATAGTAATCGTGCGACGGCTGACCCGCTCAACGTGCGACGGCTAACACGATTACGCGGGCGCCCGCGACGAGCAGCCGCGGCGGGCACACGCTCAACGCAGCGAACGCCCTAAAGCTCATGTTCTCTCGTTACCATCACTGCATTCAAGTTGTACAAGTTGACATCTGTCTAATACACAACTACGAATCATTTTCCTTATGTTATTTATCTAATACACAATCATTTTTCACTTTAGGCGGTCAACAATCAACAGTATTCAACAGCATGGCGCGCATCACTATCGGCGGGGGTGCGGGCGGCGCCCGGTCCTTCAGCGGCGTGCTGGCCGGGCTCGCAGTGAACGGCGCGCGCCCACTCGACCGCGCTGCCGCCGCCGACCCCGCCCTCGCGTTACGCGGCGACGTGCGGCGCGCGCATGCGTTAGATCCTGATCTAAATAGGATGCAACAGGTAATATACTAAGTCCTAGCCATGCATATGCCCTATAAATACATTAAAAATCGGCCAAGTGCAAGTCGGACTCGCGGTGAACGGCGAAACAGGTAATAGTCAGTCATATTAAGAAGGCGACTAACCCAAAATTGACGATTTTATAAATCATTTTTGTACTTGATGATAAGCCCAGAATCGTTTAATTTTCTTAACATAGATACTACATTATAATTTCAAGAATTCGATCCGAGCGAAAACACGATATCGTGAAATTTTCTCGATAGAAAAAAATCACAAAGATGCATCTAACTTTGACGATTTCTTTCCTATATTCCCAAAACCATGCAGTAAACTGAGTTAATATTTTTACACATCATATAAAATTCTATCACCGAGTGTTCGTTCTAGCGGATTTTTAATATTCTCTATATTTTTTAAGATATACCACATTGGCGCTTCACCGCCAGATTTGTCTCACCTCTCAGTCGCCAACAGTCGCGTTCGCGCGCGCCTAAGGAGAGGACGTACTTCTTTTGCCTTTACTCCGGATTGAGAAAATATTTAATTGAAACCATGAGAAACAAACAAAAATTAAATAAACACACTAAAAGCGACATTTACAGGAGAAAACGGGAGCCGATGAACAATTGTAGAAGGCTTTTTAATTTAATGTAAAATATGTATTATTTGTTTACAAATATGATAATATATTATCATGACAAATAATTGGTCAAACCCATATGTTGCGACCGCACATGCGTAGTGCTTCGTGCTTGATTGGACGATCTGCGTGTATCGTCCAATGGTATCGTCTCATAGCTCGCAGCTTCGTGACGATCGACGAATCAGCGGCCGCGGCAACAGAGATTGAAAAAATAAATCGGCTTTAAATCGATATAGTTTTGACAAAAACTAGTGTATGACAGCGATTTGAAAATCGATTTGGTTTCAATGTCACGGCTACACGGTCAATTTTTCATCTATCTGATCCATCAATCTGGTACGGATTGACGAAAATTTGATCGTGTACGCCACGGATTGATGGATTGATCGTATTTTTAATATGAAATTTTAAACCCATCAATATTCCGTCAATCAGATTGATAGATCAGATTGATGAAAATTTGACCGTGTAGTCTGTGACAATGAATGTCGTACTCGATACTATGGAAATATCGAATAAATTTCTTTGGTACAACGCTACGGTCTTGAAATGAAAAGATTAAATTGTCAAACAGTGATAACATTATAATATTATATGCAAAATTTTCTACTTCGACCATTCGCTTGATAATAAATATTAATCCTTCGATCGCGGATTCTTGGAAATGCTATTGTATTCTAGTGTCGCGATCACCGGTGCTCGTATGAGGCTTGATGGGTTAATAAAAAAGGTGACGGGCACATTTATGAAAGGATTTAGAAGAGTACATACTACATAATAATATACTACATAATATAATATTATATTAAGGTCTTTTATGCCTATGATATTGCCGTTTTGTTTGAAAAATGTTCTTTTTAGGGTTCCGTACCCAAAGGGTAAAAACGCGACCCTATTACTAAGACTTCAATGTCTGTCTATCCGTTGGTCTGTCTCCAGGCTTTATTTCAATAACGGCTATAGCTAGACTTCTAAAATTTTCACAGAATGTGTATATCTGTTGCCGCTATAGCAACAAATACTAAAAACAAAATAAAATTTATATTTAACGGGGGCTTCAATAATGGATATAGCTAGGCACTTGAAATTTTTACAAAGTCCTTAATTATATTTTTACTTTAATTATGGATAATAAAATTAAAATAAAATAAATATTCAAAGGGGCTCCCACACAAAAATTACAATTTTGGGCTATTTTTAGCTCTGCGGTACTGAACCCTTCGTGCGCGAGTCGGACTCACTCTTGGCTGATTATTTCGAACTTACTTATTTCTGTTTATCAAAGTAATCACCCCTGCAATCAATGCACCTTCGCCAACGCAGTGGCAGTGTATAGATGCCCTCATTGAAAATATCAGCTGGACGGCAGACTACAGGCATTTTGTACAGCCTCTCGCGATTTGAATTTTCTTCCCGGTAAAAGTTTTACCAATTTTGGAAAAGGTTATAGTCGGTATGGCAGATGAGGGAGAGCTTCCAAACAAAATGGAGTCGCGCGTTGTCATCAAGGAGTAGCGGAGACGATCGACTGACAAAAACTAGTTGCAGACGTACGAGCATCGCCATCATTGTGGGCAGTTTTCAATGTACACATCTGCAGTAATGCTCTCGCCGTTTTGTAAAAAGCTGTTACTTATCACACCGGCAATTAGACCACCAAACTCCAAAGTGTGACCATCACATTTCTAGGGGTGATTTTTCGTTTTGCACATTGCTTTGGTGTCGAGCCAGGATCTTACCAACTTGCTGAACATTTTCAAGTGTCAACCGAATACCATTTTTCGTCGCAGGTTTGTTATGTTGGCTGGTACCGCCTATAAAGTGTGAAGATTGAGTAGAAAAATACTTAAATTTTAGGCGAATTATGAATAAAAGCACTTTATATAGAAAAAAAAAATCTAGCTGGTTACCTACGAGTTTCTAATTAAGGCCAAAAGTTCTTGATTTTAAGTTTTTAGCTCTTTAAAACTGAAAACAGTGAGTCGTAAAGAACTTTATGAAAGCTACTAAAATTTACTACGATTTTGTCTTTCAAACTTTGTATCTAACTCCAATCATTGCCTTGCTATGAGCTTGTGGCCGATTTTTTTCAAATACACATATCAAGAAGGTCTTAGGATATTTGTGTTTTATGAAATATCTAAAAATATCTAAGAATCTATTTGAAAGAGCGTAAATGAAATAATTTTAGCTTATTTTTAAAGTTATAAATAACAAAAAAAAAAAAACTTCCGGATATTTTTATTTCCGATTTAATAATAAAACTAGGCCTTTTCATCCGTTGTGGATGATTTATACAGTATTTTCAGAGCGAAGTTACTCAAATACTGTAGTAGTTGGGACAAGATTTTTTTAAATGTCCGTGTCTTTTTTAATTGCCCAAGCACATACGGCATTCTCGCAAGTCACAACATAGTTGGCCTAGCCCAGAGGAAAGAAAGAGCGTCTGGGACCAACTATGTGCGGGTTTCCTTACGATGTTTTCCTTCACCGTACGAGCGTCCGTATTATGTACTTGAGATCAGAAAACGTCTCATTGGTACACGCCTCCACCCGGGATCGAACCAGCACCCTCTAAAAGTGCGAGCCAAAGCTCTACCTTTTAGGCCACGGACGCTCTTATATATAATAAATAATAATAAATATTAATTATATTGGAATTTCAAGTAATCTTTTGTGCTAACTTAAATACTAGAAAATCTTTGAAATTTATTCCAGTACTGCAATCTGGAAAATGTGAAGGGTTGTTTTTTCACGAGTTTGGAAGATTGATAATAAATTGATAATGGTAACACCTAATGGGACGAATAATGGCTCTCCAGAGCCAGTCGAGGATGGTTAATCAATGCAGAATTTCTCGAACACGAGATTTTAGTATATCGAGATGAAATTTGAGCTGGGGTTTTTATCAGCACCAGCACCAGAGACGATTTTAGTGATACCATGGTCCATGGCGGATAACTCCGTCATTTGTTGCCCGCCGTTTGTTGACAAATTTCCAAAATTCTTATAATATTGTTTATGATGTAGTCCGAATTTCGTAACATGTTAACAAAAGTGGTGATCTGATGGTGCAATTCATGAAAAATCGAGGGGAGCTAAAAGGAGAAAACTAGCTGACCCGGAAAATATTGTTTACTATAAAAAAATATCAATATAAAAGTATATAAAAACCTATTGTCAGGCCTAACGAATGTACATAGCAATACAATCGGTTGAACCGTTTTGGACGAGTTCGCGCACAAACACTGTGACCCGAGAATTTTATATATAAATTTGACTATATGACCCGGCAAACGTCAGTTTGCCATATAAATGATTTCTAGCATCAATATATTATATCAAAAAGTAGATAAAAAATTATTCTCAAGCCAAACGAATGTATGTACGCAAAATTTGAGAATTTTGTATATTTTAATCTGACAAATGTTAATATATTTTACGCAAATACACACAATAACTAACCAAATTCGGACGTGGACGAAGACGTGCCTAGTAGATTATATTAAATAAAGTTATAATATTTTTGTAACAACTACAGCTTAGGAATTCTAACCAGAATCGATCCAGTAGTGTCAGAGCCTATTCGATTTCGATAAATAAACATATCATAAAGTATTACTAGTGTATAAGGCAAAAAGCATTAATTTTATTCTCAAAGTGCAGATTGAAAATATGAATTAAACTTCTCAAAATTTTATCTGATATATTTGGTTATACTACGTTCGTACAAAAGTGGTTACGAGAGTAATTACACAAATTTATAGCCGCGGTGACATTTTGAATGCGTTGGGCGAGTGCGGGGGGTATGAAGTGCGCGGGTGAAAACAGATTTTTTTCTGTCATAGGCTACGAATAATAAAACCTAAGGAAACGTAACTCCCATACTAATACAGTTTTAAATTTGGTTCCATTCGAACTGTCATGTAACGTCAGCCTTTATACCGCTCAAGGTCACCTAAATATTGCAAATGTATGAAAAGTGAACCTAAGGTACACTTTTTTGACAAGTATTTTGGAGCATGTTTTTTGACGAAGTTACTCTTCCTTAGTTTTTATTATTCGTAGGTCATAGGTCGCCTTCTTAATATCTGCTTCTCCCGAAACTATAAAATTCTGTAGTTTTACTACACAAGCTGCCCTGAATCGATACATGTTTACAACCCGCAGGGTAGTATAAAGAATGAAGATAACATAGTCTGTATAAATTTTTTATTTTCATTTTCATACAGACATAACAGTGTCTAATGGGATAGAACTGTGCAAATACAAAATAATTAGAGATGTGCCGATCATGACTTTGGCCGACTAGCCGACTAGCCGATTAGTCGGCGGCAAAGAAGCCGACTAATCGGTCGACTAGTCGTCCAAGCCGATCATGGTTTCGGTAGTTTCCGCAACGCTTTTTACTGCTGTTTCGCGGGTAAGTCGCACACCGCCTGCAAACGTGTCGAATCGTGATAAGTTTATTTCGCGTACGTTACTTTATTTTGTTTCTATGATACAGTTGATGGTTTTCATTAAATATTTCATGTACATGAACTCTCGATGTAATAATACATACTTAATTTGTTGTTAAAATTATATTAAATTATATTCAGAAACACTTCATTTAAGGTGACGCCGCGTTAAAGTAATGGTGCTCCCACACCGCAGTTAGAAAATGTTTAGTAACGTTAGTAAACATTTGTTAGAAAAACATTTAATCACAAATGTTAAAAAATGTTAAAAATGTTTTCATGTTAGAAAATGTTTATTAAACGTAAGTTAACAAATCACAGCAAAACAAATTATAAAAAAATAAAACATATTGTGTTATCTTTTGTTTGTAAGCCTTTTATAAAGGACGACGGGGACATGCGGTGAGACAATACCAGATTTAAATGTTATGAAATGTTGGGAAACATTAGTAAACATTTTCTATTGATGTAGGAGCACTTATAACATGTAACAGTTCCTAACAAAATGTAACAATTTTCAACATTTGTTAGTGAATGTTTTTATGTTAGAAAATGTTTACAAACATTTTCTAACGGCGGTGTGGGAGCACCATGAAAAACCATGTTGGATAATATGTTTTAGATTGCTTGTTTTCTATACAAGCAATGGAACAGCAAGTAATGGAAAGGGCGTAAGCGACAAAATGGCTTTTGTCGCGTAATTTAAAAACCATAAATATATTTCATATAAGCTATGGGCAAAATAAAGTGTATGCTTGAACCAATCTATATACAAATTTTGGAAGCTTAAATCACTCTTCTCTGTTGGCAAAATTAGAATCCCTTTTTTTACAGAGGTCTTTTTGTTTGATTATTTTGTGTTATAAAAGTTGACCAATCGTATTATGCTATGTGTAATTCAAAGACAAAGACATGATGAATACTGACACTGAACTTGAATGTCTTAGCTTTAGTCATTGCTGAGAAAAATGGATATCGCTACAGCCAAAAAGTAAAAAGCCGATTAGTCGGCGCTTTTTGCCGACTAATCGCCAACTACAAAAGTGGCCGGATAGTCGGCTTTACCGACTAGTCGGCGACTAGTCGGCACATCTCTAAAAATAATGTATTACGGGCTAACACACAAGACAGGCAAAAACTAAAAGAAAGGTTTGATTATGACGACATCAGCAATCAATGCTACTGTATGGTAATTTGAATATTTCGTGCTAATTTGCATACGTATTACTAAACGTAACCTAGTGTTACTATAAAAAATTATCACTATAATAAGACCTTGGCATTTAGTTTTCGCATTGTGATTTTCTTCTAGACTCCTCCATCTGGATACGGCGGGCCGGGTGTGCTAGACGAGCTGGTGTACTCCGGCGCGGGCTCCGGCTGTCGAGATGACGATGAGGACGCGTGCGTGTTGCCGGACGCCGGATCCGGGGATGACCTCATCACACCTGTTTATGTACCGTCCACACGACGACCGCCTAAGATGCATAAGGTATCAAATCTTGCGTGCTCTTTAAATAGCGCGTCCATATACAGTATGTCACACCTAAAGGGAGGGTAAGGGGTCGACGAAGTTTGACATGGTCTGACAAGGAGGGGGGAGAAGGGGTCCTAAGTTTTGTGACATCACGTATTACATTCGTTCACGTTTTACATCACGAAACTTAAAATATTGAAAAGGTTTTTAAATTTTTGAAATGTAAAAATTGTAAATTTGTGACGTCACCACATATGACAAGAGGGAAGGGGGGGGGGGAGGGTTGACGTACTTTATGGATGGTCCCATATCATGGGACGGTCAAATCGGTAAACACACTTTTCTCGGTCGAGGGACATTGACAATGACAGTCGGTCTTTGTTGATGGTCTTAGACCAAACTGCTTAGTAGCCTGGAGTGGCGTTTGCTTTATAATCTACTGCTTGTTTAGAATTTAAGTTATCTTAAAAAATGTTTAAAGTTCCCAAGTCATATAATTACTAATCAATGTGGTGCCGTTTCTATGATCGTGTTATAACTTTAGTGGTATCCCTTTTTCTATGCAGGGTGACACAAGCGGCAAGCTGATGAAACCCTGCGATGATGAAGACTGCATAGAAGGTTCAGGGGCTGGCGGAGAAGAAATTATCACAGAGCCTGAACACCCCATGACAAGGTATGCTTTACGAATTTAGATGTGCATCCCTGTATAGAGAAAATACAATTTTATCATTGCTTGATTATTGTAGATTATAGAAAGAAGATATTGTAGATAAAGACACATTAGCCAAGTGCATATTAACCAAATAAAGTAACCCAATGTCACATAATTTTGTGAATGGCTTACTTTATCTTATATCACTTCCCTCCTAATATAAACGTTCCCTGCACTTCTGCAAAATTAGCCAAATCGGTTTAGTTGTTCTCTGTTTTTTATTCACATAGATTTAGTACTACTTTTACCTTACTTTAAACCAACTTTCTTATACCCGCAGTTCCGGCGTAAGCAGCACGCACAGTATGACGTCACCAACCGCAGCGATATCGACCGAGCACGAGCGCGAGCGGACGAGCCCTACAGAGGCGCGCGCCACCGCCGATACTCGCACCACGCCCCTCGACCACGACAACATACACGCCGCTACCCGCGACACTGCCACCACGCCCGACCGGACCACGCCTACTGAGGGTAACATGATTTATTATTTATTGATGTATATGTAACTATATTTGTAGTCTGTGTTTTGTTATTTATAGTTTATGGGTTCATTAATTACTGAAACTGTAACGCCTTAATGTATCATAATGCTAAGTACTGACATACGGTTTTGCTCGATAGTTTTACTCCAAATCGAGCAATAACCACCGTGTGGACCGCCAAAACTGACAGCTCGAAGGCTCGTTACGAGCCGGCTCGATGGAATTAAATATGTCAAATATGTAATTTCCTTCGATTGGAGTAAAACTATCCAGCAAACCGTATGTGAGTACTTAGCATAAGAGAGATATCATAATATTATTTAAATAACAGTGAGCTAATCAATGACTGTTTATAAATATTTGGGAATGAGAACGTTCAGAAAAAGGTTAATCTTTTCTTAAAATATTTATATTCATAGTTGTTAACCTAAGGCCGGCCATAGACGCACCTTATCTTGCAATCGAAATCGACTGCAAGATGCGGTTGCAGCACGGCGATCTGCAACGCGACCGCTCTAGAACAATCGGTCCCGACTGCTATTTGCGGTCCGTCTATGGTCAGTCTAATAGCCATGAATTTAGGTTTACAAAACTGATAAATTGCTGATGAACCTACCATTTTCTCAATATTTTAGTGTTTACAGAGCGGACGCACACGAGTCCACAATTCACGCCGAGTATACCCAAACACACGGACTCCACACACTACACAGAGAATAACATACCGGACTATGAAGACCATCACCCGGAGAAAGAGACAAGAACACCGACGTTTGAGATGGAAGAGGAGAGGATACCAAGCAGAGGTCATGCTGATTATAATGGCTATGAACATGAAATAACCACTAAATGGTATCATCCGAAGACCACTGATAATCGGGTCGTGCCACCAGAGTCGGAGTTCTTCGCTACTATTGTTGGTAAGTAGGGACTTATATTTTATTGGTATTGGTTATATGTAATTGATTGTATTGTCGGTATATTGGTGGAAATTCATTTTATACACAAATAAAACACAATATTACGTGCACTTTTTCCACTATGAGTAATTAATCATTATAGTGGAAAAAGTGCACGTAACATTGTATTTTATTTGTGGCATTGGTTATGCGAAATCTATATCATGTTTCAGGTGATTATGAACGTTTTAGAAGGCATTAACTTCACGATTTCTCTCATGATTGGCGTTGATTGCCACCGTCATGTGACATTCTGATGATATTGACAATGAATTAGTTTGTAGCAACCATGGTCCATGCCACATTCTATGATTGCCGTTTAGAGGCCGCATTATTTTCTATCTCTCACTCGTTTATGGTTTTCTAATCTTTATTTTATTTTCAGGTATTGTTGCATCAGTGCTCATAGCAATAATATTGATCGTCATCATCGTTCTAAAACTGGTGTTCAAATTGGACACCTCATACAAAGTGACGGAAGACAAGAATTACCAGCAGAGCGCTAGTGCTGCTCTTTTGGGCAATCAGGTAAGTTAGGAAAAACCATATTGTATTTAATAATAATTATTGGAAAGAAAATGGTTAGTTGCGGTTTGCTTTTAATTTCTTCTTCATATACGAAAACGCACCAATCTGGTTGGTCTCTTTGTTGGCTTGACTTGACTAATAGCATAATTTTACCCGACTAGGTTAAGTGACGGGTAGGCTGTTTATCGTCTTCACACTATGTTCATTGTTCCGTCTTAACACGATGTTCCATCTTAACACAAACATCTAATCTGATGAACTGATCCAATCAAACATTTGTACCATCGAAAAAATTGTTTCCTAGGTAGTTGACGGACCTACGTCATTTGGTTGGCTTTTGTCAATTCAATGTTTGAATTATTGTGATCGATCGGAGGGGTTGGATATAACGCGACCAAGTTACATAGGTCCTCCATCTGCCTAGGAGTCAATTTCTCTGATAGTGCCTAATACCTTTCTTAGTGTCTAAACATACTAGGCCTAAGTTACGCGGCGTAAATTCCGCATGATTACGTCAGAAATGTCAAACGCATACAATATACGGATGGAACGCGACGGAATAGTGTGTCAACGGTAATTTAAAGTACATTGCAGGCGGAATCATGCGGAATTTACGCCGCGTAACTTCGGCCTAGTGTGTTTAGACACTTATATTATAGACCGTAATTTCGGTTTAAGTATCTTAATGCACCAATTGACGATGCAGGCCCACTCGAGCTACCAAACCGGCGCGTCAAGCGGTCCCAGCAACGGCAACGGCGGCGCCGTCCGCGGGCTGCAGCCGTTACCGCTCGGCCGCACCGCGCCGGCCCAGCCCGTCAAACGGGACGGCATCAAGGAGTGGTACGTCTAAACAACGGACAATTGTACGGAAATTGTTGAATATTTCAGCATCACTACTGCGTTTGTAATTTTTTAATTCTGTATTGTTTGTTTCAATAACTGTAGAAGAAAGTCTCATCTGCTGGATTTTCAGTAGAGGGTTTTCAGGAGAGCAGAGGCGGCGTTAGGCGTAGGCGACCGCCCACGGCCTCGCGGTCTGAGGGGCCTCACGCCCCTTGAACGACGAGGGGACGAAAATTTTAAAGATTTACGAGATTTGGTACTCAAATTTTTGTAAATATTTTTTTTATAGATAAAAGTTTAAGTATCGAAAAATCTGTCTCTCAACAAAATTCTTGCGTCATCCATCAGGGGGCCTCACAAAATATATCTTGCCCACGTCAAATTTCGGTCTTGCCCCACTACTAGTTTTAAGTTGTTGCAAAGCTGAAGCGGTAAGATTTTTTTGTAATGTTGTTACAATACAACACACATAAAAATCTAAATGTTAAGTGCCACCGCTTCTGAGTTGTACAAGTTAACAATCTCAAAACCCTCTAATGAAAATCCTGCAGATAGGACTTTATTCTACAGATGAGTCAATATGTTAAATATTTCAGCATCACTTCTGTCCGGTTTCTAATGCTGAGTACTGACATACGGTTTTGCTCGATAGTTTTACTCCAAATTGAGCAATAACCACCGTGTGGATCGCAAAACTGACAGCTCGAAGGCTCGCTTCGAGCCGGCTCGATGGAATTAAATATTATGTCAAATATGTCATTTCCTTCGATTCGGAGTAAAACTATCGAGCAAAACCGTATGTGAGTACTTACACTAAGGCTATTTAACAGTAGTTTATCTATATTTTAACAGCGTTTTTGATTGGTTAATGTGATCCAATCAAAAGCGTAAGTGAACACTTAACATATTCCTATCAAAAACCTACATAACCTAAGTGATTTTGTAATCATTTTTGTTTTTTTTTTATAAATATTTGCGTACTCGGTGTAAAAAATATTTTTATAAATATAAATTTGTTTCTGATGATTTTTAAAAAATATCTGAGTCTGTCTAAATTTTGTACATTTTTACATTTCTGCCTGTTGTGATGCTGAAAACACTGAATAATGACATATTATTTCTAGAGATGAGGGAATATTCTATCGATGTCGATAATTTTAAATTTCATTTACTTACAAAACTTGATTTGTTTTTTTATCAATAAACATTATTTTTATACACTTAAAAATGATACTTTGTTTATTGGTTCTGTATGATAATAATTGTTATTAATTTCTACGACATCGCTTCTTGACTCCCTCAACTTAAGAACCGCTCATTTGTAAACCATTTATCAACTATGTCCATTCATCTATAAAATTATCGTTAATGAGGACATATCAGATTTAGATCAAAATATATACGAGACTTAGACATTCACGTTTGTTAATGTACTTTAAAAACTAGATTCGAACTCCGATAGAGTCAAACTTGAATCTCCTTTTCGAATACGTTAAAAATACGTCCAGAAATTGGAAAAATCTAGGTTTTAGAGTACATGGTGTCAAATATATCGACCTGTAGTCGCTTCGTTCATTAGCGGGAAGAATGTTGATTTGCGTAGGGCGTATGTGTAAGTGCCGACTGATACACACTGTACATACTCATTAGTGTTACGGCAACGTCGGGTGCGCTACTTTGTGTCTATATCGTGTGGAATTGCTGACGCTAAACGGTTGGCGAGGAACGTAGATCGAACCTTAGCTATAGCCCCACCGTGCCCCTCTTGATTGATTTCAGAATTACGCTATCAGCCTACGATTCAATAAAATGATCTCATAAATCTTTAAGCTTTAAATATTTATCGTACTCAATAATTTTTATCTAATTAAAGGTCTCCGTTTTCTTACAAATATATTTTCTATTAGGAATATTTTATCGAACTTTTTATTCACCGAGCAGAGTAACTAAGTTCGAATCGATAAGGATTTTTATAAGTCTAGACGGCTGTCGTTTTAAATTTACTTAATTTTCTAAGCCCTAACCATAATTTTGTTAGATTATATTTGATATCGAAAGTTCTGGATATATTCTCCAGCAGATCATAGCTTATAGAGAAACATGGCAAACGTTCGAGCTGCCGTTGTAAAATGAAGCATATCGTTCAATTGAAGACTACGGTATTTTAATTACCATTTTCTCTTTCCTATATATATTAGATCTTTACAATATTTAGAACGTACGAAAAGCTATCAAAATAGAAATGCTTAGGGTTGAAAACTGTATCTAAATAACGCGAAACGATGAGCTTGTAGAGGAAGGTTTTAGAGTGTGTAACATCCCTATGACTTAATTAAAAATGCATCTCCTGAAATTCGCTTGTTATAAATTTCCAGATAGAGGCCTAACTGAAAACAAATATAATGTAACAAATTCACAAGTAATCGGATTTGATGTAAATATTGTCCAAGAAATACGATATTTTATATACCTACTTAGTAAATTCACGATCACATTCGATTAACATTAGATCCATACATATTTTTATGTTACATTAATTCATTTAGTGGCGAGTTATAGTTTGTAACTTTTCCTACATCAGTTGTTACTGACCTTTCTAAAGCTTACCCGAGCGATTCCCTAATGTACTAAACATTTATATAATCTCCTGCTTTTTTACGATAAATTTCACCCACCGTCCCGTTTTCCTCTTTCCTAATTAAATCTTCGATTAGCTTTAATCTTAAACGGATAAAGTCATATTTATATAGATTGTAGTGGTGTGTCGGTTTGACATTCGCGAGGAACCAGTTATCGATATCGACTGGGGGCGAAACCGGCACAGCACTATTAGATTGTTACGAAGCACAGGTTTAGGTACTCGGAGTTGCATTTATTGTATATAGTAAAATAATTAATACGATAAGCGGTACTGTACGGTGTACGTCACACTCGTTTTACGGCACAAAATGTTAGAACGATTTGTTTGTCTGTCAATTTTAGTAGTAATGGTTGTACATGTAACGTATTGAATTATTTATACCGGAGAATTATTTGTATCGAGTTTTAAGCCGAAATGTTATATCCAACAGCACTCGTAGTCAAAATATCGGGAAACAATCCGAGAGCATTGAATCGAGCGTTGTTGGAGAGTTGTTCACGATTACTTTCACCCGAAACTGTTACAGTTGTCGCGCGGCCGTCGCGCGATGGATTTTTTTTTGTGTAAATCGAAATCAGATTTGAAATAACAATAAATTATGTAACTAAGGTTAATTGTTTTATTTGACGAAACCCTGCATGACGTTAATAGGTAATTATTAAATTCAATCACGATGACCTGTCTATAATACCTAATTATATATGTACCATCGCAGAAATTGATTCATAGACAGTTAACAGACCAACGTCATTTGGTCGGATCATAATCCTATTTCAGGATCATAATTTGATCTGTCGGCTGGGTTTGACAAAACGCGACCAAATTACATAGGTCCGACCTACGGTTCACCATTTGCCTATAAATCAACTCTTCTTATAGTTGCAATGTACCCAATATGAATTTGAAGTGCACTCATTAAGTGGTGTGATTCGATAAAGGATGGATGAATTATCTAAGGTTAGATCTCGGCCTAAAAAATACAATTACCACAAGAACATGAATTGTTTTTCTGTAAAGTATATTAATTATTGTTAGTACATTCTTCGGATACATTTTAAAATAATATAACTTAGCTATCTTCTGGGCTCTTTAAAACTACCAAGATTGCCATACTAAAGATTCAACCGTACGAGTATGAAAGAGTAAGAAAATAGAATTTTAAAATTGTTGCAATTTGTTACAACCTTGTGTGGCACAATTTTGAAAATGGAGGCGTTTATACGGAGTGCACTAGTTGAAGTTCAGGGAAACTATTATGACTATTAAATTAGGATACAACACGAAAGCCTTATTTTTCAAATGTCAAAGCCAATTCTTTACAGACAGATATTGTAAACATTTTTTAATATTTTTCTAAATCTTCTAACCGTAATACCACTAATCTAAAAAGAAAGTTCCATTAT